>PVLD010026598.1:0-21978 GCA_004027595.1 Dinomys branickii | reverse complement strand
ATTTTGCATTACGACCAAAGCCCTCATCAAACCCATGGCAAACCATGGTTCACTGGAACAAGGAAATTGCTAACTGTGACATCTGTGAACTCTGAGTGTCAGCATAGCCTGGCACAGGCTGAGGGCACTGCCATGTACCTGGATCCTTTGATGGAGGATAGATGGCTTTTTGTCCTGGCTGTCTTCTGGATTCCATTCCCTTCTCTTCTTTCCACTTTCCATTGTTGCTTCTGCTACCCCACCCCTAAATGTGGTAAAAAGTGTGGATTGCCATGAAAACTGGTTCTCTTCTTCCACAGCAAAAGTTACAGAAGGACATGTGGGTGTGCAGGCAGGGTCCGCAGTTCCAAGCCTTGCTTACAGTTGAGTGTGGCCTTAACTACCTTATTTCTAATGTACTATACACACAGATGCCCTGAGCTGCTTTCAGTCCTGCCTCTGAAATCTCTCTCTATGGGTGTGCTTCCCTGTGCCTCACTTCTTTTCCTAGGAAAGGATGACGATCAGAAAGGCCTCCTAAGTGATTATGAAGGAAATGACACATCAGCTGGATTCCTGAATGTCACTGTGGAGCAGAGCTTTCTGCCAACATGAACCCTTTCCCAGACTTCTCTAGTGTCTGAGGTGTTATTACATGTGGTCTATTTGTTACAGCACCTATCCTAACTAATACATTCCATCATGCCTCATCTTTCTATTTAGTTTGCATCTTTGCATACTACACAAATGACCAGTCATTGTACCTATTGAAATTCTAGTTCTTTTTGTCTCTTCACCCATTCTATATTTTTTTGCTTGCAGTGGAAATTTTTTAACTGCCCACAAAAGTAATACATGCAAATCGCCAAAATGGTCAATTATTAGAGTTGTTTATAAAAAATAAAGAATAAGGTTTAAAAAAAGCCATTAATTACATCATCCAGAGAAAACCACAGTAAGCCTACATATTTGCAAAAAGCAAAATTTTAGAGAAACATAATACACAGAAGGAAAGTTCACACATTTTAAATGGGCAACTTGAAGAATTTTTATAAGGTGAATTCACCCTGGTATTCTGGTTTAGATTTAAAATGTTTCCTGAAATTCTTGTGTTCAGAGGTGAGGGTTTTGAATGGTGATTGGGTCCCGTGAGCACTGCATTTACCAATGGGTTAGTCCACTGATGAGCTCATAACAAATGGTCGGAAAAGGCGGGTCCCTGGGGGTGTGACCTGCAAGGGTGTATTCCATCACCCTTCTGCATGCCATGTGGTGAGTAGCTTGGTCCTTCCCCTATGTCCTTCTTCCCTGGAGCCAGCCATAGCCTGAACCCACAGGCAACTGTAAGCCAAAAAGCCTCTCATCCTTTAATAGCTGTGGGTATCAGGAACCATGTTACAATTATGCAGGTCCTGTCCTTTGCAGTGTAAGACACAAAGCAGGAGCACCATCTACCATCACGTAGGCAACAATCAACTTCGAGCAGTTCTGTCAGTGTACTCATTTCTACAATGACGATCAGGAAACCACCTCAGTAAATGGTTAAAATGACTGAGAAATATGTGAATGAGACACTGATTGCAAGGGGAGGTTCTAAGGGAGTGAACTTGGCTACATTTGTACATTCCTATGGAGAAGCTAAGGTCTAAGGCTCTCAAGGAAACTCCTTCACCCCAGGGCTATTCCTGGTGCTTGCTGTGTTCACTTGCCCTTTTCACTTGTTATTCCTGTCACCAGAGATTCCCTTCCTCCACTCCTGTTCACTCTTCAGATCTTGGTTTAAATGGTATTTCCTCTGGGAAGTTTCCCACCCCACACTTACCCCAACCCAGATTAAGCTCTACGAATTCTCAGAGTTTCTATCATCATTGTGCACCAGAGCTTGTTTAATTGACTGCTCCCCAACCCATCTGTGGCCAGACCGAAACCTTGGAGTTATTTATGGCACATAGTTGGCACTTACTGTTTGCTGAACAGTAAACAGTTTGCTGCAGCGAATGAGTCAGTGAATAAATGAAGGGTTTGGGAGACCGTCTTGCAGCCTATGCAGGATGGTGACTCTAGACCACTAGGTCATTTAGCGGTGACTGGAAAAGATATGGGTTTGTGCAGCTTCCATAGTGGAATTGGCGCACAGTAGAGCTTCTATAAAATAAGGCAGGATATCAGTAGCCCTGAGCCCCTTCCACAGCTGGGTAGTCAAACAACAGGGTAGAAGTATTCTCCATGGATTCTCTTCTTGAAGAGCCAAGAAAGGTCACACATTAAGAATTTAATGGTCCTCAAGGGAAATCCACCTCTTACATTTCTTGGCTTCCCCAGCTGCCTCCTCACTGGCTGACAGCTCCTTCTGCTACTTTGGTCTCTCCCTCTGCTTCTTCATTCTACTTCCTGGTTTCTGCCCCTCCCCCCCACCTTCCTGAGGCTCTGCGTCTTTCCCTGTGATTTATCACCACCACATCTCTTGCCATTCTGTGCTCCTATTTGTCTGCTTTCGATAATTATTTAAGCTTTATTAGGTATTTATCAAGTACACTGTCAGCTTGTGAAGTTTGCTTATTGTAGCCAGAGGTTTAGAGGGGCAATTTGCATGCATCTCAGACCTCACATGGCAAATTCTCTCTCTGGATTGAAATTATGATATGAACATGATGTTTTATGAGATAATAGAATGAAGATTCCAAATGCTAGAGTGGGGTATATATATATAAATTTTTTTTCTTCTGAGATTTCCTGAGAAAGAAATATGTGAGCAACTCATATGGCTGGTTATTCAAGGGAGGGTGTGGAAATGTACTCACTGTGGAGGAATCAAGAAGAAACAGATGAATATTCTGGCTCAGATGGCCTTTCAGTTCATGGGATTGACTTCCAGCCAAGTTAAACACCACTGGGTGCTCCCTGAACTTTGCCTTGCTTAATGGTTACTCCTGATGTAGGGCACAAAATGGCTGCCACACCGGAAACAGGTGAACTGGGCAGACAGGAAGCCCAGTGAAGAAGCAGCAGAGCAATGATGATCTGTCCCATGACAGAGGGATTAGAGTGCATGGGGGGCAGGGTTCGTTAAAGACTGCAAAACATAGAGCTGGCCCTGGAGATGGTAGGAGGTGTCCAATCTGCATTTGTTTCCAGTGTGGTAAATACTGAGGGGTGTGCAGTTTTGATGTGGCGGGTTTCCTCTGCAGAGACTGAAGTGGCACAAAGCCATCGAGAAGGACATCTGTTGGGTCTGCTTTTCCTCACTGACCAGATTCCACTCCTCCTCTTGTCTGGTAACAGCTGCCAGAATTTCTTTTGAGAAAATCGCCTCTTTTCTGTTCTCAGTTTGAAAAGTTGGTGGAGGCATGGTGACGTCTCCAGCTCCAAGGCAGGCAGGCGACCCAGGTATTAGATGCTCGTGGGTATATTTTAGTCTCTGACTGCTGCCGTTTTTCATGAATGACCCTCCTCCTCACCCAGGCAGGTGTAATGACACTGAGTTCTAGGGATTTGCTGAGGATGATTTGAGAAGAAAATGCATTTCTCTAATGGTATTTAAAACAATGGGAGCCATAGTGCTTATAAGTCTGGGGCTGTTTACGGACCTCCATGGGGAGAGGGTCTGACTAAACCTAAAGCCACTGGAGAGAAGGAAGGAGAAGAAAGACGAGAGGGGTGGAGATCTCATGGCATTCTCCAGGTCTGGACCTATGCGTTTCTCAAGAGTTTATGCCTGGACTTGCAGGTCCATGAAGGAAGAAGAGCCTGAACCCTTGTCATTATTTGATCTGCTGTTATTGTTATTGTAAATGTTTTACATCATTTTGAGTCATGGTCTCAGCCAGCACCTAAAACCATCTTGACCCACACAACCATTCATGGGGAGTAGTGGAAATAGAAGTAATGGTGACATGATGATATTTTGGAGGTCATTAGATCAGGAATTTTTTTACAGTGAAGAAAAAGGTACAAAAAGCAACCAGATCCTCTTCCCTCACAGACACCTGGAAGCTGTAGCTCAAGGGAAGTGGCCAAGTCTAGTCCAGTAGTTCAGTTATGAGTGGTTTTCGGCACATCATTAACCTCTCTGGGTCACTACTGCCTTACTTGGGGACACTAATTTATGGTCTTCTTTGCATGTATGAGAAACAGAAAAGTCAATAGTGCCTTACAAACAAAATGTTATTTTGGGGGGGTGGTTACTATTAGTACTTTTATGTTTCCCCATTGCTAGGGTATTCTAGAGAGGCTGAATATCTACTTGCCCCAGGTGTCAAACAGGTAGGTCATTAGGTCATATGGTCTATCAGGGTCTTTGGCCTTCAAAATATTAACAAATGGAATTTGTACCTCCTGGGCAGTGCCTGTAGGAGGGAACATGTATGCAAATGCAGGCTAACTCTTGACAGCCCACTGTAGCTCTGCAGAGTGGAAGATCCACATTTTACCCATTGGGAACTGAAGATCACCTATTCAAGATCAAGAAGCAGATTGGGTCTATAGTTAGTTCTGTGGAACCCGAAAGACATTTTCCCACTGAGTTATCCTCTTCAGGATCCAGAGAATCAGTACTAGCAGAAACTCAGGGAAGTGATAGAAAACAGGAAAAATATCTGACACAAGACTACTCTGATTTGGACCTCAAAGTGCAAAGATGTAGTGTTCTGCAGAGCTAAGACAGCAACAAGATCAGCAGGTGGGCAGATATAGATCAGTTGGCTTGACCTCCTCTGGGCCTTAACTTTATGAAAACCTACTTAGTCATGAAGTTGTGGATCATTTACTAAACACTGTCTTGGTTAATTTTATCTTGTTGATAGGACAAAATACCTGATGCCCAAAGTTAAGGAAAGAAAGATTTATTTAGATCACAGTTTGTGGAGGTTTCAGCCCATACTCAGCTGGCTCCAAGGCACAGACACAGGGCAGAGGGCTACAGTTCGTGGTGGTGGAAAACAGCATAAACAACCAGAACAGAAGGGCGAAGTGGCTGGAAAAGCAAGCCTCTTTCCCTCCCTTACATTGCATGCAAACTACCCTCCCCGGGACAGGTGAAACACTCACACCCATAATCCCAGCATTGGACCATGGGTCAATCATAAATTCTAGAAGCCACCCATGACTGCATGAGGCTTTGGGGGGACATGCAGACACAAACCATAACAAACACCTACCCTGTCTTGGATCAAATATCTCCCCTTCCCTTGAATACCCCACCTACTGGTGGAAATAACTCACTCTGGTATAGCTTTGGTGAGCTGTACATAAGGCATGATCAAAATGGCTATAACAGGGACAGGGTGGATAGGTGGATAGGAAGTGCTCTGCACTGCAGAATGGTTTTATAAAGAAGGGGCACCTGAGCTGGGCTTACAGAATAATCAAGAGTTAGTTACACAGTCAATGGGAGGGATGTGCATATCTGGAATGGCCAGGAGAGCCAGAGAGGCACATATGGCCTGCTTGGGGAGGAAGTGCCTGTTGGATGTGGCCAGGGTAAGGCAGGTAGAGTGAGGAGGAGGTGAGCTTAGGGACTTCAGCAGGGCCAGGGATGAGCAGATGCCAGGAAGGGTTTGCATGGTATCCTTATTGAAGGAATTTAGTCTTGGGAGTGAGAAGATAAAGGTAGTCCCTGATATTACTGCAGGATGGGTTGAAGTTGTCAGTCTCAGTAAAGAGACCTCAGAGAGGGCTGCAGAGCTAACTGAGACTGGTGATCATGCAGGGTTGGATTAGCACAGCATTTGCAAAGCTACAAAAACCAGGATATGAAGTCTGGGAGATCTTGCAGTAGTCTTCTCTGCTTTGTATACCTCCAGGGATGGGGGGTGGTCACTACTTTATAGAACAGCCAAAGCCTTCTTCAGCTTTTCCTGTAGCTCTCAGTTTCCCAAAGACCCCTCTGGAAGGAATGGCCCATTCTTCTACTACAGGGTCTTGGGAGGAAGAGATAGAATGTCTCATTGGATAGAGGAGGACGAGAAGATGGACCAGTGATAGCTGCCTCCTGGAAGAAGGCTGTAAGGATGGGGTAGTTTCGTGGACTCCCAAGTGAAGTCTGGGAGTCCAAAGGCTGTATTATAGTGTACACTTAGAGGGGATGTACAGAAGAGTCAGAGGGCACATTCCTCTATCTTGGAATCCTCTTGGGACCAGCCTGTGAATTTCTACTCATTCTTCAAAACAAACCATGCAGCCAGAAACTCTTAGGTTGGAAAAGACTTTAAACCATGTAGGCCAGGAGACACAAACCTTTTCTTAAAGGGCAGAGGAGTAAATATTTTAGGCCTTGTCGCAAGTACTCAGCTCCACTCTTGTGAGAAAGCAGCCATGGAATGAAACATATAAATGAGTGAGCATGACTGTGTTTCAATAAAACTTTATTTACAAAGCACAGGGCAGCCTTAAGGCTGTTGTTTGCCTATCCTTGATGTGGGTAAACATACTCAGGTGAAGGAATTGAGGATTTCCTTTAAGAGACAAAGCAAAACAAAGCAAAACCCTTACTAGCTAACAGTTGCTTGGCAGGAAGTGTTCAATACATGTTTGTGAAATTGAACCAAATGGATGTAGACCAATTATTTGTACAACAGGAATTGGTGGTCATGACTGTGTTTTTAGCACCTGTATTCCTACAGGTCTACATAAAGTAGAAAGACTTGAGCCTGAATGAACAAATAAGGTGTGCAAATCTCTCCATTTCTACCTCTCGTTTCTGTGATCTTCAGGGCCACAAGTTTTGTCTTGGTGGATGCTTTGGGCATTAGATTCTGTGGCACACTTGGATGAGGCTGCCACACATGAAGTGATCAAATGACAGGCTGTGGTCAGTTTAGTTTTGCTTTGTCCATTCTAAACAGAGTGTGAACAATTGTCCCATTGAAATCAGACACTGTTTTAGTCAGAGTCTTCTTTAAGGGAATAGATTTAATACAGGACACATAATTTATAGTATTATTTTATAATGTTTACCCCAAAAATTAAATGCAGAGGAGTGCAAGAGATCTGTCCGTATGCTAGAGACCCAAAGAATCCAGCTGAGGGTCTGGATCCTGTGGCAATGTCCTCCATGACTCCAGCTGGAGGCCTAGAGCTCATGACAATGTCTCACGCAAGTCTGTATCAAGGATCTGCACTGGGAAGGTCCAAAGGTCAGTGGTGGAAGTTAGAAAGTCTGTGCCACCAGGCTGAGGGATCTGCACTAAAGCCAGGAAGTGATGCTCAAGGTAAGGACTGGAGCTCCCCTGAAGAGAACGCAGCCATCCTCGGCAACAGGGAAGACTCAAGCTCCTCTGATTATGAGAACAATGAGTTCATATCCCAGCACATTCATGAAGGGTTCACGGTGGGAAAGGACTTCTAATGTCTGCCACATAGTAGTTACGCACTCAATGTCTAGAAATCTGGGGAATGAAAGGCCCCAATTCCATTGGAGTGAATGTCTCAGACAACAGTGAGACTGGTGGGCTTGGGCAAGAGTGCATTGAGCAAGCTGTACCCACTTCCTGTACCTGCAATGCATCTGCATCTGAGGCCTCAGGGGGCTGCATTATGCTGCGCCTGGAAGATCCCAGGGCCAGCCCTTCCTCTGTTCTCCCTTCATGAGCGCTGTTTCCACCTTTTCCCTTCTGTCCCCTTCCTACCTCCCTTCTCAGTTCCTTCCGTTCTCCACCCCTTCCTTTCTCTTTCTCTGTCACTGTTCTCTTTTCCCTTTCTTCCTCCCCCCACCTCCCTCTCCATCCCACTCATGCACAAAGCTTGCCTTGTGCTGTTTGTTTGGGCATAAGGGTGCCAGGCACAGCTCACATCACAAAAGAAGCCCATCGAGTGTCCTCTCTTGAAGCACCGCAGCTGCAGAGCTGGTTCCTGCCACCCTTTCTAGCACCAGGCTACAGACCTCTATCCTGTGGACTGGGAGCCTCCCCCGATCCCCTTAGATGGAGTCTCCTTGAACTCCAGATGATCCCAAGGGTGCTAGGATAGAAGCCTTTGGAAACCTTTGCCCCAGGCATCTTGTTGCTTTGGACTGGGAATCTTCATCTTTCTCTGGGTGAACCTTTTGCACCATGAATTCCTCCACCTTACTAAGACCATCCCCAGTTTTCCTTGCATGCTGGGTGAATTTTCATGGCTGCCTTCCTCCCTGACCAATGAGGCTCTTTTCCAGGGGAGAAGAAGTCCTGACTGCTCTCTTGCTCTTCAACACTTTGCTTAAAAGACTAACAACATGGAGTCACAGTGCTGTAGGTTCACATGCCCAAGATTCTCACAAGTTCAGACTTCACGATTGCCTGATCCTTTTGAAGTCTTGCCTCCTGTGATCAGGTCCCCTTAATAGCTTTGTCCATCCAAACTCTACATGGCACCCTTGTTCCTTTTCTGTACAGTAAGGCAAAGGCTACAACCTGTCCCTGCTCTTTCTCCCACTGGCTCTTCCTCGAGCCCCCAGAATGCGTGGGCTGTGTCAGAGCTGCCTTCCTCCTATGGAGGCCTAGCTGTCATACTTGGGGGTGCATTGTGGGTCACTATGTCTGCAGGAGGCTGAGGGCAGGGGACAGAATAGATGGGAGGGGAAATCAGGAACTCCTGGTCCAACTGGGGCATATAAATTGTCAGGCTGCTGTGAAGCCTTTTAAATGTTTTGACAATCCCCAATCCATCAGAGCCTTTAATTGGGCTTTGACTGAGTTGTTCTATATGTAAATACCAGTTACTGGTGAGGTTGTTTATAGCCAAACTGTCTGTTTATGCAAATTGTGTTCCAAGATCACAGCATTTTCATTGCAGGATAAAAACATTCCTTTTATTTAATGCCAAAATTGCTTCTTCCTTGGGCTGGGGGTTTATTTTTCTCTTTGGCTTTTAAATACAGCAAAGCAGTGTGGTTAAGTCAGTGGAGAGGCCATACCCAGCAGTGGAGGCCACAGTCGGGGTGGGGGATTGAAAGTGGTCCTTTGGGTTCCACAGATTCTCATGGGATGGGCTCATCCTCCCTCCTCAAATAGAGCCTCCTGGAATGATAGAACCTCCTTGAATGATGGGGAGCTTCTTCCTCTTGAAGCAGCCTGACCCATGTTTAATTAGCTCTGACTGTTATAAAAAAGCCTTTCCTCCCAGTGATTAAGAATTTGGACCCTGTACTCTAGGTGAAATCTTTCAGGATGACCCAATCTCTCTTCTATCACTAGTAATAGCTCTTATTTCTTTCCAAATTCTCCTTACAGAATGAACTTGTGCATCTCATCTCTCTCATCTCTTCCTTTCATCCTGAAGATAATCCCCCCACTCTTTTTTGGTACTAGGAATTGAACTCAGGACCTTATGCTTGGCAGGCAGGCACTTATGCCACTGAGCTATATCCCCAGCCCACAGCCCCCAATACTGAATGGCTTGTGTTGTGCTCTGTGTTCAGCACCCCACTATCCATGTCTTCCCAGGGTCTCTTTGAATCCAAAAGCCAAGATCTACTGAACTGCTCCCAGGGATTTATCTCTGACCTGCTAATGGGTGCTGAGGAAAAAAAAATAATGTGGCAAGTTGGACCTATCACGCACTGTTTATTTTGGTATTTATCAAATGCACTAAGTGAAATCCTGGTAAAAGAGCTGTAATCCACATAGAGAGGTCTGCCCCTGTAGAACTGATTGTCTAGTGGGGTTTACCCACAATCCCTATTTCCAGTCCCAGCCGAGAATGCCTCGGGTCCACGGTCAGCGTGTGGTCACACCTTGTGTCTTACCACATACTCTGCTCTCATTGGTCCTCCCTCTCAGCAAATTGCTGTTGTTCAGACGGGGTTGCCCCACCTCCCCAAGTTCATGTGCAGGCAACTTGGGTCTTTGGTGTGGCTATGCTGACAGGTGGGGGAACTGCAAGAGGTGGGGTTTAGCAGAAGGTAACTAGATTATAGAAGTGCCACCCTTGAAGGAGGCTGCTGTTGTGTTTTTGCAGGATGAGGCTAGTTTCCTCAAAAGCAGGTTGGTATGAGAAGAGCAAGCCTGGCACCCTGTTGGTCTCTTCCTTCCTGTCTTGCCATGGGACCTCTCACTCCTCCTCATGGTGGCACTGCCATGGGACCCTCACCCAAACCCAGTAGGTGCCAGTACCATGTTCTGGGGCCTCTAGAACTGTGAAATAAATGTACCGATTTTTTTCCACAGACTTCCCAGCTTCAGATACTTTATTATAGCAACACAAAACAAAGACACAAGGTAACCATCCTTTTGGTCTACAAAGGAAATTTTGCTTATCCAGGAAAAATTCCTTCATCTTCTTGTTCTTTCCCATCAGAAGCCACAGTGTTATGGTTTGTGTCTGGATGTCCCCCCAAAGCCTCATGCAGTCACGGTGCAGGCTTCTAGAGTTTGTGATTGATTCATGGTCCAGTTTTGGAATTATGGGTGTGAGTGCTGCACTCGCCCTGGGGCTGATAGTTCGCATATGTAAGGGAGAGAAGGAGGCTGCTTACAGCTCCTTCTCTCTTTTGCTCTTGCTGCTTTTGCTGTCTTCCCTGGCCATGAACTGTCGCCCTCTGCCATGTGCCACTCTGCCTTGGAGCCAGCCAAGTATAGACTGAAACCTCCAATAACTGTGAGCTAGATAAACCTTTCCTTCCTTAATTTTAGATGTCAGGTATTTTGTCTCAGCAATGAGAGAAAGAAAACCAGACACACATCTTCCTCCTTCCTGCTCCTTCCTCATGTCAGAGGAGGAGTGCACCTGGTGAACCCAGCTGCATCCTTCTGGACACTGGCTGCTCCTGCCTGCGCAGGGATTGTTTCCATGCCTCTTGTATCCTTTTCCTTTGTCTCTTTACTGTTCGTTACACCATCTTCACATGCCCAAGATTCTCACCTACCTTGGAATAATGGCTCTATATCCATGCTACACATTCCTTCTGCTCAGAGGCTCTCAAACTCTGACAGTACATCAGTCTCACCTCAGGGAATTTTCAGAGCAAGTGCCTGGGTCACATCTCTGAGCAATTAAAGGAGTAGGTGGTCGTGGAAAGCCCGGGAATCAATCGGTTTTGTTAAACTTCCTCAGATGCTTCTGTAACCAGCCACGACAAAAGCCCTGCTCCCGTTTCACTGCTTCCCTTCATTCCACAGAAAACGTATTTAAAATTAGTCTGAGATAATGTTTCTATTTCCTCATCTTCACCCTGATTTCTCAGTGCACTGCCATCCAGCTCCATGCTGTCAGTGCTCTAAAACTACTTTGACAATTTCACCAATAACCTTCCATCTCCACATCCACCCCACACTTTCACATCTCCAGCTCAACTCCCAGGGCACTGGACAAGACTGACCCTATGTGTCTTGTCAAGGCCTCCAGACCCCAGGATACCCACTTATGGTGGTCCTCCTGCAATGTTCCTTCTCTGTCTCTCAGATGGTCCCCCTTTCTGCAGCCACTTTTTAGATATGGGCATTCTCTGTACCTCCTTATTTCTTCTCCCTGGGTGAGCTAATCTAACATTTCCATCTCTATAGGGGTGGCTTCCTGAGTCCTGTTTCTAGCCTGACTTTTCCCAAGTTTTAGGTTTGTGTCTTCCACCACCTGGTAAACATTTCATGTGCTTTTTCTCCAAACCGGTTTCCTTCCATTCATTCTCATACCCTTACATGGCACTATGAGTGTACCCAATCCTGAGGCTGAGGGGCCATGAGTTTACTTCTCTATCTCCTCACATGCAATTTGGCCATTGGGTTCTGTGAATTCTAGAGCTGTAATGCTTTTTCAGCCTCCCTGCTTTTCCGCAACCTTCCGTCATCAGTATCTTATGCTTTTGTGCTTTACCTCTTATAATGCTTTCTCTGTCCCATCTGCAGCCTCACCTCCTTTAAGACATTCTTCACATTGTGACCACAATGATCTCACTGTATTGTGAATTTGACCATGATTTTACTCCTTAAAATCTACCTTTACAATGACTCCCTGAAGCACAAATGTTAAAATAATCCAGACTCCCTAAAATATGTGTGGTTGTGACAACTGGCAAGTCCAATCGATAAGAATACAGGATGAGTGCTCTTGTAATGTAGGCAAAGGTAACATTGTCTACCCAGAGACAGGTAACCAGAGAAGGAGGATATATTACTTCCAGGTGTGTGGGGGGGAGTCACCCCTGGCCTTCAAATCTTGTGACTTGATCTCCAAGTCCTGTGAAGAGACTCTAATAATTTTTTTGAGATGATTGTTGTTATGGTTTGTGTCTAGATGTCTCCCTAAAGCTTCATGCAGTCATAGGGCTTTTTCAGAGGTGGCTGAATCTAGAGCGTGTGATGCTGGGATAAAGGGCGTGAGTGCTACTTCTGCCCTAGGGCAGGCAGCCTGCGTACACTATAAGGGACAGAAAGAGGTCTCGTCTCTGCTCCCTTGTTGCTTTTGCTATCGTTTAGGCATCATGAACTGCACTCCTCTGTAACGCCCCTCTGCCAAGCCACTCTGCCTTGGAGCCAGATGATTAAGGGCTGAAATCTCTACACACTGTGAGCCAGATAAACCTTTCCTCTTTTAACTTCAAGTGTCAGGTATTCTGTCTTAGCAACAAGAAAAGTAACTAAGACAATGGCTCTACAGCTTTGGTTTATTTTTATTCTCCTCTGTTCCTTCCCAAGTAGGGTGGAGATGCTGGTTATGTGTGTATCTGTCCATTGGATGCCAGCAATGGACAATAACCCTTGGAATTATGGATAGTGATAGCCTTGGGTGTCTCCCTCAAGGATGGCCAAATCCCAAGTCAACTTCTCAGATGTTACCTCCTTCCCTACCCCCAGCAGCTCCAGGCTTAATTTCTGCTCAAAATCTATCCCTAAATCCTGACTCCTGCCTTCACCTGTCTCTTCAACTTCATTGCCTGTTATTCTTTACCTCATCATACATTCTAGCCACATGCATATATCATGAGCTCCTTCATCTCCCTGCATTTCCCATACTGTTTCTCATGTCTGGAGCTTAGATATTTCCTGGTTAGCCTGCAATAGTCATTCAGACTTCAGTTGAGTTTTGATGCATCTTTGCTCATCTTCCAGTGGAAGTCCTATGTAGGTAAGAACCAAACCTATTCATTTCTGATTCTAGTCTAGGGCTTATTAGAAACCAAGCAAATCTTGGGCATTAACACATACTTGTAAAATGAACAAATAGTTGAATGAACAAATGCACAAATGAATGAAGGTGTCATGTGAGCTCATTTAAAGCAGTCAGGGCTTCAGCTTTTCCAGTCAAGGTGAGCTAATTCCAAACATTCCTCCTTGGGAGGTAGCAAGAATATCCTACTGGAAATGATCCCCCCATTTTGCTCTCTTACTGCATGCTGACATTATCTTGCTTATTATGTGTTTTCATAATAACATATAACTAAACAAACTAGCATGTCAACGCTACCAACAGACATCTTGTTGACAGTCACGTCCCAAAGGTCTGGTTCAGTGTCCAACACACTATGGATGGTCCATACATGTTTGTTGAATGAATAAATGATTTTGCATTGAAAGTGGGCAGCCTGAAGAGGGTCTTCAATACTGATCAGACCTTAAAAATGAAGCAGTAGGGAAAAAAAAGCTCTCGTTGTTACTTTAGTAGCTGAGATTGGGTTAGGGTACTGTAAAGGCTCCTGTGTAGGTTTCATGCTGGGGGTGTTCAGGGCCTTCTGCAGTGCTACTGAGAAAAGAAAGTACATAGTAACAATTGTAATAACCAATAACTGAGTGCTTACTTTGGAATGGACACTACCCTCCATGCCTTATTGAACTGATTACTGATTCTTTGTTTTGCCCAGCTTGATGAATGCTATTTTGCATTTTACAGATGAGGAAGCAGATACATAAGCATGAAAATCACCTACCTAAGATCACAGAGACAGAGAAATGCAAACTTAGATTCCAGTTCCTGTGCTTTTCACCAACGTGGCCATCAACAAATGCTATATTGTTCTGCCCCTTCTGTCAGAAGCAACACTCCTAAATTCCCCCTCTTGGTTTGTTCCACCTTCGTCTCCATGGGGTGCGGCGCTGCTCCGCCTGTACTGGTTACCACACCCTCCCTTTGTGTTTTGAGTTCATCAAGTTTATTCTTGTGTCAGGTTCGTTTTTAAATGCTATGGCATTTTTATATCCCTAAAAGGTGTCACATAGAAATCTGGATATTCCAGGTTAACTTTGTAAAACAAATCATAAGATATAGCAGCACAGACTCTGCATTTGCTGGTGGCAACAGGTGACTGTTGCTAATTCTTGTCTGGACCACTTCTGAGGAAGAAAATGTGCCCAGCCTCTCTATTGCATTCACCTGGGCTCCTTTGCTTGCTTGCTTGATCTCTGCAGGCATTTAAAGCTGTGAGTCCCACTCCCGTCCAGTTCATTCTGCTGTGGCCAGAACGGATTGAAGGTGTAGACAAGACCCTTTCTTCAAAGTACTAGTTTTACATAAGAACACTCAGCCATTTTTACATCCCTGGGGCTCAGAGCCAACTCACTACCAGGGGATTTTGTTAAAAATTCAGATTCTGATTAAGGAGGATGGTGGGGGGAGTTGTCTGAGATTCTGCATTTCTAACCACTTTCCAGGTGGTATCAGTATGGTCAAAACAGCAAAGACTAGTAGAAGTGTGATATTTGTTGTCTTTAAAGATCCACTTTAAAAGGTTTTTTCTTTTTGCTAAAACCTTGCTATTTATTTCTCTTTTATTATCAAATATATTTTAATTTAAAAAATTCTTAATGGCAGACACTCAGAAGCCCCGGAATGCTGCTAAGTCCATAGAGGTCATTTAATACAATGGAGAAGCCCAGAGAAGTGATGTGCGGTTCTCAAAGCCACACAGGGAATCTGTCACAGCCCGGGACTCAGACCAGGTTCTACAATTCTTTCACCACACATCTGTTCAGCATACTACAAACTGCAGGATCACAAAGCTGTGAGCAGTGATCCTGCCCTTGGCATGGGTATGAAGCATCCAGAATGCCATCATTAATCCTGTGTGGCTATTCCCAGAAGCCCAACCTCTATTCATCAGAGAGCCATGATTATGTTTCCTTTTGAGGCTGGGGGCAAACTGTCAATGCACATTTGTTAAAAAGTCATATTTCAAAGCTGGACTAAAGCTTTGGGCCGTGTGTAATCTACTAAATATTTAAGAGTGTATGTCTTAAGGCATCTGAAAATTACAGGGATATTTCATGGTCTCATTTTGATTTATATATGTGGCTTGGCTAGACAAAAGTCCCTGCTCTGTTTTGCTTGCGAAAAGCCAGGTATAAATAAAAGAAAATCCAATAATTTATGTGCTTGGCGGTGAAGGGTGGTGCTGGGTGGGAAAGTAGGGATACAGAAGTATGGGTGACCCTGAAGGGGAAACGGAAGAGGCAGGGGTGGGCTTCAGTCCAGAGACAAAGATGATGAGCATCTGCTCTAGGAGGTGTAGGGGGCAGTGAATCTTAGCATATTATTTTAGATAAAATAGTTTTAGTAAAGGCCTAAAATGTGTCTTGGGGAGCCTCCCGGGATACTGAAGAGCGAATCCCTTAGTCAAACTCTGCCTGGGAATGTCTCCCTGAGATAAGGGGCAGCCAAGGCTCAGATAACCTCTGTGACCCCCGCCTGGGTAGTTTCATCTCCTGGCCCTAGGTAAACATTGTAACCCTAAAATAATACATAGGTTGTAAAAAGGAGAGAAACGGAACATAATGGGAGGAATATCTATCATGGTTAGACATGCAACCGGTCACTGACCCAGGATCCCACAGGAGGAGGGAAACCCTAGGGCTACCTGGGTCAGCAAATGTAACATCCCAATTTGTAACCATGGCAATCCAAAACCTATTGAGGAATCGGAACCAGCAGATGCCCACTTCCCTGGTCGGCAAGTCAGGGATCAAGGGTGGCTGGCGTTCAAAAGATTAATTAAAACTGTTTGTTTTCTGAATAGAGTCCTATGGTTTCTTTTGGAATACAACCCAACTTTTTACCATAACAGAGGAGCTGGGACAGACCCAGGATGAGCAGGGCACAGAAACTGCAGGGACTTTATTAAAGTTCCAGCAAAATTGGCTCACATTTCTCTTTTTCTTTGCTTTGTACAAACGTTCTTAATTTACACAATATACTTAGTTAAAAAAAAAAGAGAGAGAACCAACAAAACAATGTAAAACAAAAAATCCTCACAGAATAAAAGAAAAATATACAGAGAGAATAATTCTCCCCAGTGCCTCCCTTCCATCCTCCCAGTCTAAGACACGGCATCAGCTCTGTTCCCAGAGGCAACAGCCATGTCTGGTTTTTTATGTACCTTTCAAAATATATTACACGCACACATTTACGCTCCCATTGATAGAAGAATACTATAAACTCCATGCTACACTGTTTGCATGTATAACAGTATGCCACGTATCTTGAATATCACTTCCTATCCGAGCCTAGTGATCTTCTTTATTATTTTAACACTTGCATTATATTCCATTAAAATAGCACAGTAATTTATTCAATCTTCCTTCATGGATGGACCATTATGTCATTTCCAGTCTGTTGTGACCACAGATAATTTTTCAAAGGACGTCTTTGGATATTCTTTTCCTTTTGCATGAAGTCTCTTGCAGGACGCCAGGAAGCAAAATGATTGGACAGTGTGTGTGAGTGCACCATGTCCCCTGTGGCAGGTATCCCCCAAACTGCCCTCCAGGGAGAATGTATGCATTTACACTGTCTCTAGGAATGAGTGGTGGTGAATTTTCTAACATCCTTAAGATCTATTGCCAAATATTTTAAGGGCTTTACAAAAGTTGGTATGCTTTACAAACAGTTACATGCACAGACCTGAAGTGCAGAATTCAGTGAGGTTTCCTAAGCATATAAATGCTTGTAACAGACACCCCATCTGAGATAGCCATTCCATCACATCAGAAAGTTTTCTTCTGCCCTTCTCCAATCAATTTTGACCCGACCCCCAAGAAACAGTTATTGATCTGAATTTTAGCACCATAGTTTGCTTTTGAACTTCATGTATGTAAAATCACACAGTGTAGATTACCTTGTGTCTGTGAAATGCACGTTATCACCTCTGGTCCCTTTTCATTGCTGACTAGCATACCACTGTGGGACTGTATCAGTTCTTGTTGATTCACTTTCTTTTTGAGGAACCTTTGGTTTGTTTGGGGCTAAGTAAAGCCGTCAGTATTCTTCAGCAACCCCTTGTGTGTGTTTAAGTTTTCATTTATCCTGGTTACATGGCCGATAGCAAGGCTACTGGATCATAGGGCATTTAATTGTTGAAGACAACGGCGAGGTCTTTTTCAGTGTAGCCAAACCGTTTCATACTCCTGGAGTGTGAGGGGCACTAATATTGAGTACACTAACATTTAGTGTTGGTAGTCTTTTAAAATTTTGATCATTCCATTGGGTGTGAGGTTTTACCTCAATGTTCTACTGAGTACGGTGCTTACATGAGCTTTAATGTGAATGTCTCTGATGACTCGTAATAATGACTATCTTTTATTATGTTTGTTGCCCATTTACATAGTTTCTTGTAAAATGTTCAAATATTTTGCCAAGTTCTACTGAGCTGTTAGTACTTTATTATTGGTCTGTGACAGCTCTTTACACAATGTGGATACTAGTCCTTTCTCCAAAATACATTTTCTCTTAGTCTGTGATTTGTCTATTTTTAAACCTATGTGATATGATGAATAGGATTTTAAAAGATTGATGTATTCTAATTTATTTTCTTTTGTGACTCATGCTTGTTTTGGGCCTAAGAACCCTGTGCCAATGTTTTGAAATTATCCTCCTGTGTTTTCTTTTGAAGTTCATAGTTTTAGCTTTTAATTATGTAGATGTAATTTATAATTGCACTTTTATATTTAATTTGTACTTTATGTTTTTTCCAAACTTCTATATCAGTTCTAGTTGTTTGGGAGGACACATTCATTTGGATATTCTACATATGCCATCATGTAATCTTTGAATAAAGAGAGTATTAATTCCTTTATTCGAATACTTATGCCTGTTATGAGGCTTTGCACAAGGATGACTAGAAGTGGTGTAAGTGAATATTGTTTGTTTTCCGGTCTTATGGGGGGGGGTCCTCAATATTTATTGACCAAATTTGATCTTTGCCAGTATCTCAGTTTTGTAAATAAATTTCAGAAGATACTAGTTGAAATTTAGCATATTTTTATATCTTTCAGAACTATTTAGATGTATTTTTATGTGAACTTCCCTCATGAGTTTATTAACTTTCCTACTAAGCTCTTCACCAATTTTATTTAAATTTAAATCAGACCTATCTGTAGTCTCTCTCTCTCTCCCCCCTCTTTCCTCTCTTCCTGTTTCTTTCTCTCTTTTGCTGTTATTGTGAGCAATAATTTTATAGCATAGTGGCTTCCTGGAAGTCTGCCTGATCTGTTACTGATCCTTGCTCCTACCTTTGAAATTACAAAGGTGACCAGTGACTAACTCAGCGTTAGGCACTGAGGTAAATGCCTTGCATGTGACATAACTGAAGAGGCATTTGTAATGAGTGAGGCATTTGCTTTAGTGTTGGGCCTGATCAAGTTTTCTTTTAAGTTCTTAATGATATTTAATATGCAGCCAGGGTCAAGAACTACTGACTTGAAACATTAATTCTACTTTTAAAATAGTCGTCGATGGCACATTATCGCATGCGCAGGCCAGTGCTAGGCTAAATCAAAAGGTAAGATCAGTCAGTCTTCAGCTGGGCGTGGTGGTGCACGCTTGTAATCCCAGCACTCAGGAGGCTGAGGCGGGAGCATCTTTGCCAGTTCAAGATCAACCTGGGCTACAAAGTGAGCTCAAGGCCAGCCTGAACTGCAGAGCGAGATCCTGTCTCAGAAAGACAAAAAAAAAAAAAAAAAAGGATAAAATCAGTCTTCATTCACTCAACCATTACGGCACAGTACCTGTGGGGTACTTGGCCTGTGACGGGTTCATTGGTGTGCAGGGTCAGTGACAGCCTCTGCCTTCCTTATCGCATGCTATCTGTATGAGCCACTTTCCTGTCCCTGGGATGAAATACCCAACACTGGCAGCGTAAAGGATGAGAGGTTTATTTTGTCTCAAGGTTTCCAATGGATTCAGCCACGATCATCAGCCTTCAAGACAGGAGGTTGTGGTGGGAGAAAACTGCTCACAGTACAGGGGCAGCCGGCAGCAGAGGGAGAAAGGAGGAGCTGAGAATAATACACCCCTCCGGGTCGTGCCCAGTAACGCGCCTCTGACCACGCCCCAACCACGCCCCTCTGACCACGCCTCCTCCGAACTGCATAGTCAGTGGTGGACTCAGCAACAGATTAATCCACTACTGCACGTAACAACTGCATGGTCCGATCACTCTGCAAAAGCTCCACCTCTGAAAACAAGACCTCAAGAATACGCATTAGCTCTAAACCACCCGACCCACAGCTCACACACCTCAAGGGCGCTCATACATTCCAGTGTATCTCTATTTTCCCTTCTTTTGTGGTACCAGGCAAATTATATTCATGATTTACTTGCTACACTGACCCAAACGAGGTAGAAACTTCTAGGACACTCCATTTCCTGGTTCATCAGACAGAGACGTATCAGTTGGGATTTGGCTAAGAAAATGGAATTTTACTAGATCTTTTAAAAGGGGGGGATTAAAACCAGGGAAGAGGTTATGCAAGAGTTAAGGGCCTGAAATAACAATCAGAACAACAACTGGGAGAAGTTGAAGCGCCCTAGTGGTGATTGGTGCATTCATCAGGCTTCTTGTTGCTGAGACAAAATATGGGACACTTGTAGCTTGAAGGAGAGGTTTAACTTGCCTTACAGTTCCAGTGGGTTCAGTCTATGGTTGGTCTATGGTAACAGGACAAGGTGGAGCAAAACTGCTCACCCCTTGGTAGCCAAGAGGTGGGGAGAGGGAGACGAGAAGCAGGGACAAGATTATACCCTTTCAGGGTTCACCCCCAGTGGCCCCACTTCTTCCAGTCAAGGCCCATTTCTCCATAACTCCTTCCATTACCAACTCATCAGGGGGTGAGTACAGCACCTTCACGATCCAATCAGCTTCTGAGAGCCCCAGCTCTGAACAGGGGACATTTTAGTTGTAAACATCACAGACAGGAAATTTAAGAAGCCAAAATGATAAACGCATTGTTAATACCTGTCTGTGTACCCTTGCGGTGGGTAGGCAGCAGGAGAGGGACTACCAGAGAAAGAAAAGCCTCCGGCATTTCCAGCTCTGGAGCTGAGGTGTGGTCCCTGGGCATCTCCTTTGGTTTATTGGTGGCATAATTATTTGCCTAGGAGCCTGTCTTTCCCAGCAAACTGGGAGTCCATCTCCATATCTCTAGCCCTCAGACTATATATCAGAGGCAGAATGACAGAGTGACTGAAATGGGATTAAGCTTATCTGCTCCAGGCTCTTCAAATGGACAACCTGAGTTCCTAAGAGACTTGCCCAAGGACACACTTGCACAGACAAAGCTCTTGGCACCTGTCTTTCCAATGCCCAGGGCTCCTCAAATGTAAAGACAGCTCCGGGCCACTTTTATTTCTGAAGTTCCTGTGATTTTTTTTTTTTTTTTTGTAAAGAAAGAAATGCTCCAGAGAGAGAATGCCAAAATTGTTTAATATTTAAAATGTTTATGCTTAATGAGGTAATGTTTTTCACAGGCAAAAGTGTAGTAAAATATAACTGTACTATCCATAAGAAAATTACAGGAACTATTTAAAAATCCAAGGCATGGTGTATTGCAGATGCGTGGTGTGGTACTGGGATGTGGATTGGAAGCCTGTGAGAGAGTGATTTCTCATTTCAGTCTTGCCAACATGTGCCTGGGACCACACGTACAACCTCACTTAGAGAGAGCGTTTGTGCCTAAACTGGAGGCTCTTTGGGAATCTAATGCCAGACCATTCAACCCCCTTGGCCCCACCTGTACCTCAATGAGACACCTGCTGCATTTGGTGACAGTCGCCATATTCGTGGCTGGTCCAAACAGCACAAGAATTGAGACTGAGGCTTCATGCTCCACCTTACATGGAAAGCTTTGGTAGTATCTATGTATGGTGCTTACCTCTGCCCTCTGTAGGGTCCTCTAGCTTACATGCCTCTGCACAAATGACAAAAAGGTGATCATTCTGTACAGATGAAGTAGAAAATAGTACTCCTTATTGGAAGAAAACCTGCTTCACTCAAGGCAGGTAACACTGCGTGCTAAAACACATGGCTTGGTGGGAAGCATTTAGCTGAGAATTTCAGCCCCTGCTCATCCTTTTCAACCAGAACTATTGTGCAGTACACAACTTGTACAACCATACAGGGTAGCTACAACTGTTTGCATTAGATGTTTCTTCAGGGTCTGCCTACCTGCACCCACCAATCGCTGTTCCCCATTCCTCTACCCTTTCCTTGGGCCGTGCTTGATGGTGGTGGGAGGGGAATGATGTGTTTGCTGATCGATGTTGGAGACAGAGCTGATGGAGAAAGAGAGCCTAAGTCTTCTTGCTGCTGGGCTGCATGCTAATCACTCCTGCTCCAGGGGCTGGCGCTGGCTTTGCTCTAAGTGGCCGGCTGCTGCGGCCTCGCATTCATATTCTTGTTGTCAGCATTAATAAGGTACAATCGCCCAGGGCCTTGTTACCCACCAATTAAACTTTGGATTTTATTGTGCAACCTCCAGGATGCTTTATGGTATCAGAAGCGCTTGGCAGTTAAATACGACTAATATTCATCGCTCCCACTCGGGCGCTTCACATCCTGCTCCATTCACTGTGTGATTAAGGAATTAATTGATTTGGATGGGATTGGCACATGCTCTTGACAATAAAATGACGGCTCCTTCGTTAAGCTGTGGCTGCTTCGAGCTTGTGGCTGCTAAGGCTTGTGGCTGCTCGCTGCTGGGCTTAGGGACCATCGGGGATGCCTGGCTGTGGCTATAGAAATCTAGATGCTAGAAGAACCTTAGCGTCAGGCTCTCCCCCCTCCCTCCCTCCTTCCCTCCCTCCCTGCCCCTCCCCCTCCCTCCT
>PVLD010026597.1:0-21978 GCA_004027595.1 Dinomys branickii | reverse complement strand
TTTCTGTTGTTGAGAGGATCAACAGTCTGACTAAATTTACATGTCTGTATATGGGTCCATACATCTACAATTCGAAGATATCAATGGATAAAGCAACAACTACTGTTGAGACCATATCACCTTGTCTATAGATTAGTTGTGATTGTACTATTTTCTATGATAATGGGTATCTGTTTGTCAATATGTTTTTGTGCTTTTATGTTTCTAAAATAAAAAAAATATTCAAAAAAACAAAAGCCATCATTAACTTAACTTGGTGTCTTCCTATAGAAAGACTTACCTTATATAGGACACAAAAGCATGCCAGGATAATATCATTTAATTTCTTGACACTCAGATCTTATCAACCCTAGAATCCTTCTGAGCACCATGATTCTTAGATCCATTTGGTTGTTGTAAGTATAACTGAATGGTGAAGTTGTACTGCATATAACTATATGTCATAGTGTGCATAAAATTTAAAAAATTGAAAAATTTTTAATTGAAAATAAAAGTAAGCAGGTAAAAATTGAAAATCCAAAGAAGGTGCTTTTCTAAGACAGTATTTCCTAAGTTATGATCATTTATTACTCCTCTCTATTGTTGTGTGTCTTTTTTGTGGTCCAGGGATTTTAAGTACATGCAGTTTTCTAGGTACAAATGTTCTGTGCTTTGGCAACAGAGAATATGTGTTAGTCTGTTCTGTATAACAAACAATCAACAGTGAGTTCCAAATCTCCATTCTGGGACTTGGTGACTAGTTCAGAGCCAATGTGGTTTAGATTAATTTTTCCTAAATTCATACAAGCAGTTTGCAGTACAGAGGAAGTTGAGCAATTTTATAACACCTGTTCCATGATATCCATCTGCCAAGTGGTTAGTAATGCTAAATAGATACACTTTCCTTACAATTAATTATGAGTTTTAACTCAGTTTGTAAGACAATAAATGTAAACGTATTTCTGAAAGCAAACAAAAATAAGAGAAAAAGAAATTATGTATGGCATTTTCAGCTTTATATATTTATATATCCTGTATTCCTAATTTACAAAAATAGTTTGACAGCCAAAGTCATGCAACATAGGAAGAGTATCTTTTCCATTCTGATGGAGTTTGCTGTGCAGTAGTAAATTTGGTAAGAGTCTGAGAAGGTGTCTCCTAAGAATTTTTCCCTCTTTTTTGATGCAAGATCAGGCTATTGTTTAATTTCTAATATAGGGAAACACAAGACTAACAGAGGAGTTAGAGGGAAAGGTTATCCCAGTAGATATTGGATCAGTAGGGTCAAAACATCTGCATATCTTTTTGTGCACTATAGGTTAGCCAAACACCCTACAAATATACTAACCCAAAATTATTTTTCTGTACTAGGTATTGAAACCAGGGCTTAATTCAAGCTAGGATAGTTCTCTACTACCGAGCTACATCCCTACCCCTTTCATCTTATTAACTTATTTTATCTTATCTTCATTTTGAGACAGCATTCCACAGAGTTGTCTAGCCTGTCTTTGGAACTTGCCATCTTCCTTTCTGAGGCATTTGAGTAGCTGCAAGTAGAGCCAAGCGGTACTGCACATGGCTAAAATATTACAGTGTATGCAATGACTCTGACCTTTTAGGACACTGACTGGTATTTGGGTATATGCTCAATTTTAATATATTTGTAATAATTGTAGATCTTAGATGGATTGAAAGAAATTATAAACATTTTTGCATTCAATGTGTTCTTAGTCTAATGCAAAATATAAATAGAATTGATACCTTACAGCTATATAATTGCATTTAATTGAAGTGTGATTAAGATACAATGTAGGTTTGTGTTATTTAAGTATCTGTAGCTTACACAACAACTTCAAAAAATATTTGGGCATTTAAGCTTAATACAATTCGTGGATTAACCTGGATAAGAATAATCTCAGTTTTAAAGTTAAGGAATCCAAGATTTAAAATGTTCTACTAACTTACTCAAAGTCAAAACTTCATAGGATGAAGGCTAAAAGATTAAAGACCTTCTGATTCTGGGTCCCCTTTCTATCATGCATTATCTCTTCTGCTGACATATGTGGTTTTTAAGATAATGAATTCTTTGAACATTTTGACTTGCTTTCAACATAGAACAAACAAAATGGCAACTTTATGGAATAGTAAAAATTATGTTTGATCCTTTTTTCTGTGATTTCAGACACAATCAGATTTAAAGAATTCCAGGCCAATGAAGATTTTTGTTGCATTTTCACAGGACTCAAAATAATGAACAACTGAGTTCTAGGATTTTCAGGTGACTCACACTCAAGAAATTATGTTCCTTTATGAAACATACCTCTCCTGTGCTGAAAATTAATTTCTGTTCACCCAATCCAATAAATCAGTTGTATGCAACTCGATTTGCATATCCTGAATGCCTATAATGAATGCATTTACTTTGTATCAAAGCATATATTAGTTAAATGTATATTATTTGTCAAAGAAAAGAAAATTAAAGTTATTTAGCTAGTTCACACTTCAGAAAATGTTGGGAGTCATTTACATTAAATTTTAACACCTTCTGTAGTATTGATGATACATGAAATGTGTTCCAAAAATGAACCATACATAGATCGACAGATATAGATAAAATAATTTTACAGGTATTTCAATAGTATCTGCTGAATGAAATTTAATGCATAAATGATTCCAATTTTTCAGGGAATTTATAATAGAATTCACTATGATGCTTTGCCTATCTTTAAACTGGATGGAAGATAGGTTATGTGTGGGGCCACAGCATTTTTCTACAAATATAATTATACAGCCAAGTTATGACTGTGATTCCCAGATGCGTGATTTTAAGCTATGTGGGAACTAAAAATGCATATGTGTTATTTAATCAATAATTCCTTCAGGTCATTTCTAAAACTTTCTCCATTGAGGTTATATGTAGTTCCTTCCATTAAATAGGTATTTTTAAATGAATTATTTTGGTGACCATATTGAAAGTACAATTGGTCTGCAAATCTAACTGTCTACTGATTATTTTGCATCTGTAGCATCCTCCGGAGGTCAGTGTTGGAGCCTTGGTCCCTTCTGTGTGGTGCTGTTGAGAGGTAGTAAAGTCTTTGAGAAACAGGGCCTGGATGGAAGAGGTTACATCACTGGGGCGTAGCCTTGAAGAAGATATTGTGACCCTGGGCCCATCTTTCCTTCTTTGTGCCCAGCCTCCATGCTGTGAGCAGCTTTCCTCTATCACCTTCCTACCGTGATACACTACGGCATGTCAAATTGAAAGAAACAGATCCTACAAACCATAGACTAAGAGCATGAGTCAAAACAATTTACTCCCTTTAAGTTGATTTTCTCAGCTATTTTGCTACAGTGATCAAAAGGTAATGCAAATGTAACTAGCTTTCAAACACATACTTTGAAAAGACTGATGAGCTATTTCTTTTTCATGAGCCACCCCATGTACTTGATGTCTGCTGTCTTACCTGCATGTGGAGACATCTAGCTTTATCTAACCATATATCATCGAGCTGCCCAGTTGGCCATCACCTGGTCATTTCTGATAAGTGATTATACACAGCTGGATAAATACCTGTGTCAGAACATGCACCAGTCCAGAGTAGCTGCAGATGTTAAATATGTTGAGAATGTTTATTTAAGTGGTTTTATACCTCTAGCTTTTCTGAAGTCTTCTCTTCTGTATGTATAGAACTCTTCATCTTACACATTATGTCTTTGACAGAATAGATGGTTGGATAAAAGTTAGTTTAAATTTTAAGTGTTACTTTGTGAGTCCATATTTCTATGTGAGAGATACCTTCCTCACGCCTTACAATTCATTGGAATTAGAAAATGAATTATTCAACACACTACTACTCCCACTGGCATGTGACTCATAAAATTTATCAAAGGGAATGTCTTTCTTCTAGTTATATAGAGTTGGTTTGCCTATTCTCATTCTGTAAAATCTCTTGTATTTTATGCTAATAATTAATTATCCCTTAAAAAGTATTTTTTTGGGGCTGGGGATATAGCTCAGTGGAATAAGCGCTTGCCTAGCAAGTGCAGGGTCCTGAGTTCGATCCCCAGTACCGCAAAAAAAAAAAAAGTGTTTTTTTCCTTTGTTTTGTATAGGTTGACACACTACTAATTTTATTTTGACTCTCTCTCTGGCCTTGAAATAACTAGAAATGAAAGCACAGGAGTGAGAGAGATTTAAATGAAGCTCAAGAAATGAGAGGAAGGGAGAGAGATATACAGAAAGTGAAAGAAAGAGGAAGAGGAAGCAGAATGTGTAGCAGAGGCAATGGGCTTGTTATGATGGAGATTATAATAATACCAACGATTTTCATCACATGATACGCAGTAGCCACCATGGTTTGGTTTGCATAGGTTTGATAAAATATTAGGCTGTCGTTTTAGGACTTACTGAATGGTAGACACTCAAAAAGAAATGCAACATATCATTTAATGTGAGACAGTGTTATCATAGATGAAGAAATGAGATACAAAAATTATATAAATTTCACATGATACATTTTACTTAGTGACAAAACACATATTTGGGCCCAACTCTGTCTCCAAAGATTATCCTCAGTCAGTAACATTGTACTGTGGAAAGAAATAAGGTACTTGTTTAAATATTAAGCATTTCAAAAAGAAATATTACTGATTCACATTTCTGAAGGTTTATAATTAAAAAATAAATACATTTAACTGATTTTTCATTCCATGCACTAATAAAGTGTAATTATTTTTCTACTTTAGATTTATTTAAACCCCTAGTACAACGTTTCCTTAGGTCATATCTCATAGTTTGAAATAATTTTTCCCAGGTTGTTAAAAAACACAGTCAACTCTTGTTCTTTATTATAATGAATTAAGGGTTCGAGGGCACAATGGAACATTTTACTTTGAGAAAATTGTATTGTAACAGCTGCTTCTCTCATTACCAGGAAATCTGCATTCTTTCCGGTGGCACCATTGACATTTTCATTTCCTCATTTTTCTACAGAATGAGCACCTCCAAGGTTTCTATGGTGTCTGTTGTTCATGATTGACGTAAAGTGGTATTTTAGCAGGGATTTTTTGTGTACTTTTTATTATGAGAAATTTTGCAAAAGTTAGAGGTGAATAATTCTGGGACTTTATTTTTATCAGTGATTCAAACTTTTGGGAAAAAATTCTCTCTGAATAAGAATGGATTGATACTAAGAATTCAGCTTTTCAAACTTATTTAAAAGTGTATAAAATCAAATAATAGGTGCTGATAAATCAGGATTGTTAATTTGGTAGCTTAAGGGATAGCAGGGAATTAGTAAAGCACACTTCTGAGTGTGTCTAGGCAGGTCGTAGAGGCCTGAGCCTGGAGACTATGTCTGATCGCTGGTCCTTTTCTCTCTGACATTCTTTCTGTGCTGACTCCCATAATGTTTCTACATTAGAACCAGACAACTTATGGACTGAAACTCTAATACCATAAGCAAAAATAAACCTTTCCTGCTATACATTGGCAATCTCAAATGTTTTGTTCACACAAATGAAAAGCAGACTAATCCACAGCAGAAAATAAAGAAAAGACTTATCAAAGTAGAATAGTGTAGGCTTCTCCCTCATGTCAGTCTACACCATATATCTTTTGCAGTTGACAGAATTTTAAAGATGACTTGACTCCAAGATCATATTGAATGTATTATTCAATCCCAGCACTAGAAAAAAGAAAAAAAATGAAGTCTGTGTTGATGTAATTAAAGCTAACAATGTTCTGCATTTACGTAAGGGAAACTATTGTGGATCTTGGTGTATCTCTGTGGGCACTTCAGTCAGAGGAGGACGATGTAATATTCCATCACATAAATAGGGTATAAGTTGAATCAGAAATATGGCCAGTGTGAGAAGCACTTAAACTATTAATGAGATCACTCACATAGAAAAGTGTTATAAAAATATGACCCAGTTGATCAGATAAATTACTGGATTTGGTCACCATTTCTTTCTTTTCTAAAAATTTACCTTTGGGTACATGCATAAATATTAACTTTAAGACATTTAAGAAAACACAAATTTTGCAGTTATTTATAATATCACATATTTTACTAATAATCCCTAAAGGAAACGAATTTACTACTTCCTAATTCTCTCTTCTATTAAATAATACAAAATTGATACATTGTTGTAAGTAACATCATCATAATAATTCTACTTCACTTATATTTATGAATACTCACTGAAATTTCAAAAACTACAGTATTTGAGAATGTTAAATTATGCACCCTGACAGGAAAATTTTGTTTTAGTATTAACCAGAATGTCAATACCATTTATAAAAATCTGCTACAATGTCCTAAAATACTCTTTTTTTTTTCTTCCGGTATTGGGGATCGAACTCAGGACCCTGCGCTTGCTAGGCAAGCGCTTATTCCACTGAGCTATATCCCCAGCCCCTAGAATACTCTTAACAATTCTAAAATCAACAAAAACTAAGAGAAGGGAACTTCAAAAGAGGAAAAAGATTGTTTTCCAATAAATTTATCATAATAGCACAGTAGCTATCCAAATCCTGCTAAAAAGAAGAAAGTAATAAAAGCAATGGAAACCTACCGAAGTACTGCAGACCTTAAGAATTTACCTTATTTAAAATAAGAAAGAGTTAGTTGAAAGAAAGAATGGAGCCTTAATCAGAACATGTTTTGGAAAAACAGTGGGTCTTAGAACTAAACCGAGAAAACTCAAACAGTACCCTTCTTGCTCAGTATTAGTAGTCATTAATAAAGTTTGATAAATGGTAAATGGATTACTAATATTTCCTAAAGAAATGTACATATACTTATCCTGTGATTTTTATGTGTTCATTTAAAAAAAATAATTTATTGTGGCATCAGCACAGCAGGTGATTTACTGTTAAATTTTAAGAGTACAATTCAGTATTGCTGACCACAGGTGAAACATTGCAAAACAGATCTCAGAATGTATTCATTCCACATGCCTAAAATTCTATATTTCTTTTTATTAGTAATTCCACATTTTCCCTACTCTCAGCTACCAGTATTCACAATTCCACCATTTAATTATGTAAATTTGACTATTTTATATATTTGATGTAGGCATAATTAGGTAGCATTTCTCTTTCTGTCAGTGGCTTATATCATCTAAATTAGTGACCTTAAATTTTGATCATGTTGTTATATCTTCATAATTAACTCTGTTGAAAATTGAATGGACATTTATGTCTACATTATTTTTTCTTCATACATTCTCCTATCAGTGATAATCTAGGCTGTTTCTGTACTCTGGATATTGTGTACAGTGCTTCATCAGACATAGGAGTGCTAATATCTCTTCAATATCTTTATTCCAATTATTTTGGGTAAATATTAAAAAAGCAAAGATTATATATGGAGTAGGATAAAATACTTGTATTCCACTCATTTAACAAAGGGTTATCTAACTCAATGTACATGAAGTGCATATCAATCAATAGTCAAAAACCTATGAATCACACTAAAAATGGTAAAGAACAACAGTAGACTCTATTGTGAAGAAAGTACATAAATAACCAAGAGGTGTCTAGAAAAGTGGTCAATATTACTAATCATCAAAGAACTACAAATCAAAACCACAATTAGTTATTCCTAACTTTTGTGATGGCTATCCTTGACAACTAAAAACGTAATTGTTAGTGAGGAGTTGTACACTGTTTGTGGGAAGGCGTAAAATGATGCAAGATGTATCAAGAACATTCTGGAAGTTTTTAGAAAATAATAGTAGAATTAAATATGATTGACCAGTAGTTTCTAACATTTAGAGAAGTTAGGGTCACTTAAAAGTGGAACCTACAGTTAAATCTGAGAGGAAGATCTGATTATTTGACAGTTGATTTTATTATGCGCGAAAATTCAATGTTATAATTGCCATATCTGAGAAAGGATTTAAGGATAGCCAGAACATATTTTTGGTAGAGGTAAATGTTTGTTCAGTCACTTCTGGTTTTGTTTATAGTGGATTTACTTTTGCTTTTGAAAATGCAGCAGATCAACTTTGCTTTTTCTGGTATTAGGGTTTAACCACAAGTCCTTTATATTATTTATCCTGAGTTAGGTTCTCACTAATTTGCTAAGTTTCCCAGAGTATGCTCAAACTTGTGATCCTCCTGCCTCATTCTCTCTCAGCGTTGTGATTATAGCTATGTTCCACCACACACTCCTGTTCAACTTTCTTGCTGTTAAGGAATGAGGATTGTCTCACCCCCCATAATATGGAGTCACTGACTGTCTTTAAAAGTTTCCCTCTTGATGATAAACAAAACATGATACTCACAACTTTAAGGAACAGAAGTGTATTCGGCTCTTGGTTGCAGTCTATGTTGAGCAGGTTCCATTGCACTAATGACACAGCAGAGGCGCATGACAAATGAAAAGTTGCTCACATATTAGTGGTCAGGAAGCACAGAGAGAAAAAAGAGCAAGGAAGGGAGATATACTCTTTGAGGTAACACTTCCAAGGAAATACCTCTTCCACCTAAGCCCTGTCTCCTAACAACAGGTTCAGCTATGGGCTCAACAGAGGATTAATGTATTGATGAGTAGTGCCCCCAAGCATCCAGTCACCATCCAAAAGCTCAACCTCTGAGCACATGAGTCTTTTGTGGAAAAGTCTGGAGCTAAACGACTACAATGTCAAATAATGAATACAAATTTTTGATAATATAAAATTTCTTCTTTGCTGTGTGTATATTTTTAAAACCCAGTACATAGCAATATGAGTTTCCTAATAGAACTTTCTCATCTTCCACTTAATTATGGCAAAATATTAAGGAGCAGTAGATTTTCTCATAAAAAATTTATTACAAGAGTAGGAAAAGTACAAAGTATTAAAATATACCACAATGCAAGTGAAAGGAGCTATTTATCAGAATTAAAAATAATACTTTGGTGGGAAACATAGTTATTCCAAGATTGGGTAATACTAAAGAGGTTTGCTTATTTTTACAACAAATACTAAGAAAATAACTCTCCAAAAATAAATAAACACTAGAAAAAGTAACTCTGCATAGATGGAGTTAAAATTGTACTCCACACACAAACACACAGGTAGACTTTTTAAAAAGTAGCACTGTTATGCACAAGACCTCAATGAAATATAGTGTATTAAGGTTATAATTGAATGGAGGAGGTATCATGTAAGTTCAAGAAATTCATCAGGAATTCTTATATCATAAGTAGATGAAAAACAGAAAGAAAATGTAGCGGACTTCATGAATATATTAATCAAGGATCACCACAGAAACAGGAAGAAGGGAATATGTAGAGTTATAAAAGGACATTTATTATGAGACTTGCTCATTTGAAGATGATATACAGTAAGTTCTATGATGACCTCTATACAAGCTGGAGAACAAGGAAAGGCACTGGAATAATTTAGTACAAAGCTGAAAAGAGTCTAACCAGGAGTTCAAATATCTTGAAGGGAAGAGAAGATGTAAATATCCCAGGTCAGGAATAGAGTCTGTGTACCCTTGTATCTTTTCATCTGTGTCACCAGTGGATGGACAAGTGATATTTTCTATTCACTCTACTGATTCAAATCCTAATTCTTTCCAAATAAGCCCACCATGGACAAAAACCAAAAAATGGTTTACCTGATATATGAGTACCTCTCATGCCAGTGAAGTTAACATGCAAAATTACATATGACAATAGAAAATCCAAGGAATAAATACAAAATAAAAAATAGAAGATAACAGAAAAAATGCAACAAAAACACAACCCAAAGATCAGTAGAAAAATTCCTGAAATGGAGAAATATTTGCCATTCTTTGAGAAGTATCCATAAGAAATAAACAAATTTAATGTGGAAGGGGACAGGAAAAGTTTGAGGAAAACATATTTTCATACAAAAGCAAATTTTGTGAATGAATAATAGCATTCACTTTGGATATACAATACTTAAGTGCTATAACACATCAAATATAATAGCCTTAAAGTGTATTATTAAATAAGTGTAGCTATAATAAGAATAAGGAGAAACACTTTTAGGATGGGGCACTTTAAAATACACAGTAAATATGTTATACATCACATAAGAAAAATAAGTAGAAAATAATAGAAAAATAAGTAGAAATATTAAATTATACAAAAATAAAAATAAGTAGAAATATTAAATTATACAAAAATAAAAAATAAGTAGAAATATTAAATTATGACAAACAATTGGGGTTGCCAGTAAGATGCCACAAAATGGCTATCTTAATCTCTCCCTCAGAGTCAAATTTTAGTGAATGAAACTCAGTAGACAGTGGCTAATAACAGCAGAAGTCCTGAGAGGTAGCCGTGAAATCATATGCAGAAGAAAACTACTGAAAGAAGTCAAAAAGGACCAGATCACAAATGTAATTTGATAATATTATTAATGGAAACCGTGGTTTGGGGACTGAGGACCCATCAGTTACCTTGGTACCCCTCCATCAGATACCAAATGTAACTATATCTAACAAAGAAGGATGATAGTAAGATAGGTAAAGAATTATTAAGCACGAAAGGAGATTTTTTTCCAAGCAAACTTCATTCAACAAACCAATATTGAGTATTAATGTATACTAAACATTGTGCTTAATTACAGTTTAAAAGCAATGAAATCCACTTATGGGTATTTTCCCAGAAGATTTGAAAATATCATATCACAGCGATACATGTGCACCCATGTTCATAGTGACACAATTTGTAATTGTTAAATTGTGCACGTAACCCAAATGTCCATCCACTGAGGATTGGGTAAAGAAATTGTGGTACTTTTATATAATAGAGTTACTCGTCTATAAAGAAGATAAACTCGAGGCTTTTATAGGTAAATGGTCACCACTAGGGATCATACTCATAAGTGAAATAAATCAGACCAGCATGTGTAAGCAATGTATTGTCTCACTAGTGTAAGAACCTTAAAGAGTGAATAAAAACTTGGAGGTCTGATAGACATTGTGAAATCAAAGGAAAATGATCAAAAGAAATGTGTAACTGGGGTGTGGGAAAGGTGAAGGGAAAGAAGGGAAAATCATGTATGTATGTATATAGAGGATAGTTAACAGTCATACTAGTGTCTTCTATTGCTTTACTGAAAGGAACAGTTAATGATTACTTGTTAGATCATTATTGCATGTCTCTATTTGTTTTCCTGGGAAACCACTTTGAAGATATCAATATGTAATGCAGCAACCATTGATAATTTCCTGCCAATTTGTCTGTAACTTATATTGTTTGTATTGTTCTTATGCTGTTTTGTAAATGGATGTCTGTTAATGTTTTCTTCCTTTATTCTTAAAATAAAATAAAAAGAGAAAAGCAATGAAAAAGAAAATGAAAGTACATTCCTCCATAACTTTTTTATTCTTAATAAGGAGATATACAAGTCAAATATATACAACAAAAAAATTCAAAATTGATGTGCGTAAAGAAAGAAAAATCAAAGGTGATGATATTATGATTGTGTGGATGTATATGCTAGAGGCTACTTTAGATCAAGGAGTCTTTCTGAAGAGATGACATTGAAATTGTGCACCTAAACATTTAGACTCACATGTCTAAGCTAATACTTTAAAATGAAACAGAAGAGAAATAGGAAGTGTTTTACTTTAACTTTGGTACATGATTTTTAAAATTTTGATTAATTTTATTGGTACATTTTAGACATACATAACGACTGCATTCATCAGAGGGAACTTGTACCCTCTGATACATATTTTCATGCTTCTGTTTTCCCCAGCCCCATCTCCTCCAACCCCTCTTCTCCCCCTTATTTCCAAAAGCTTTGTTTCCATTTTCAGCATTCTCTTCTTTTTTTCTTCTCTCTTCCTTCCATTCCCCCTCTATTATCCTTTGTTCTCCTTTCAGTTTGAATATTTTCTTCTTATTTCCTAGTATCTTTTATATATTTTGGCTCTTATTTATCATTTCAACTTCTCACACTAGAGAAACAATGTGATATTTAAACATGCATGTCTGATTTATTTTACTTGAGTTTGGATTCTTTCTTTGTCTTTCCCCTTCCTTCACTTTCCCCTCCCTCTCCCTAGCTCCCCTTTTCTGAGCAATTTCTTCCTATTTCACAACACCTTTCATATTCTTTGGTCCTTATTTACACATTAAGTAGCTCATACCAGAAAATTATGTGACAATTACATATGAGTGCCCAGTTTATTTCCCTTAATAGTATAGTCTAAAGGTGCATTCATTTACCCAGAAATATCTCAAGTTTACACTTCTTTATGGCTAAGTAGTACTCCATTGTATAAAAAAGCAACCTTTTTGTCCATTTCTCAGTTGATGGGAATTTCAGCTGTTTCCAAGACTTAGTTATTACAAACTGTACTGCTATAAACATGGATGTGCATATATCACCATGGTAAGATGTTTTAATTCTTCCAGGAAGATATCAAGAAGGGGAATACCTGGGTAAAATGAAACCACTAATCTTAATTTTGAGGAATCTCCAAATAATTTTCTGCAGTACTTGCATCAGTCTACACTCTCACAAACATTGGCGAGGTGCTCCTTTTCCCCATAACCCCTCCAGCATTTGTTATTGGCTCATTTCTTGATAATAGCTACTTCTGGGGTGAGATATGTTGTCTTGATTTGCATCTCTCAAATGATAAGTGATATTAATCATTTTTTCAAACACTTATTTGCCATCTTTCTTTCTTTTTCTGAGAGGTATATATACATCTCAGATGCCCAGTTTTGGATTCAGTCTTTAAATTTGAAGGATCTGATTTTTTTCAATGATTTATATATTCTAGATATTAGTCCTTTGTCTGAGGGTAGTCTCCTAAAATTTTTCTCACTCTATGGCTTGTCTTTTACTCTATTGTTAAGTTTTTTCTTTACAAATCTTTTGCTAATAGGATGAGATTCCACTTGTGGATTCTTTACAGCATTTCTCTTGTGATCAGAGTTTCGTACATGAAATCTCTGCCTACACCTATGTCCTCAAGAGTTCTACCTATTCTCTCTTCCAGAATATTTAGTGTTTTTGTTTTAATATTAAGATCTTTGATCCATTTCAATTTTAGTTCAGTGCAGGTTGAGAGACATGGACGTTTGGCATGTGGAAAGCCAATTTTCACAGCATCATTTACTGAAGAGCATATATTATTTCCAGTGAACATGCTTGACCATTTTATCAAATATAAGGTTGCTGAATGTGTTTGGTGTTATTTCTGTATTTTCCAATCTGTTCCACTCATCCTCATGTATGCTTTTGCCAGTACCATACTGTTTTTATCTTAGTAGCTTTGTAGCATATATTCAAGTCAGTGATTGTGATCCCCCAAGCAATACTCCCAAATTCATTCATGGAAGCAAGTATTACCCTGACGTGAAAACCAGAGAAGGACCCAAACAAAAAGAGAGGACTAAAGGCCAATCTCCCTAGTGAGCATAGATGCAGCAATTCTCAATAAAACACTGGCAAACAGAAATTATTAAATAATTTAGAAGATTATCACCATGACCAGGTAGGATTCATCCTAGTAATTCAGTGATCCTCCAACACACACAAAACAATAAATGTCATATGCCATATCAACAATGCTGAAGACAAAATTTACATTATCATCTCAACAGATACTTGGCAAAGTCTAGCATCCATTCATAGCAAAATCCCTACAGGTAATTGGAATAGAAGGGCTTTATCTCAGTCTGGTAAATTTCATCTATGATAAGCCAAGAGCAAACATCATATTAAATGAAAAAAATAAGACCTGAAAGATTTCACTCTGAAATAAGGAACAAGACAAGGATGTCCAGTATCACCACTTCTATTTAATACAGTTATGGAAACATTAGCCAGAGCAATTAGACAAGAAAAACAAAATGAATAAGGATAGGAAAGAAAGAATTTAAATTACCATTATTTGCAGATGACATGATACTGTACATAGAAACCCCCAAAACTCAACCAAAGAATCGCAGATATAATTAACAGATTCATTAGTGTAGCTGGATGCAAATCAACACTCAAAAATCAATAGAATTTCTGTAAACTAACAACAACTGCACTTACAGAAATTAGAGAAATTACGTCTTTCACAACAGCATCGAAATAAGTGAAATACTTATGAATCAAGCTAACAAAGGAAGCAAACATATGTACATTGAAAATTACAGTACTCTGCAAAATGAGATTGAAGAGGATATCAGAAAGTGGAAAGAGATTCGTTGCTCATGGGTAGCAAGAACCAACATAGTGAAAATGTCCGTACTCTGCAATTTGTAAATTGTTGTACACATTTAATGTAATCCCAATCAAAACCTCTTTAGTGTAGCTCACAGAAGTAGAGAAAATAATCTTACAATCCATTTGGAAACAAAAGAGACCTAGAGGAGAATTTTAAACTGAAATAACCACATAAAAGCTCTTAGGTTACAAAATGTTTAACATTTATAGAGATGAAAAACACAAAATCTATCAATATTATAAAGACACAAATATTTCTCAAATGAAATTATTCATAGTTACTGTAAAAACAGCAGTGAGTATTTTGAGTAATTAAGGGATGTGAGCATATGACATTCATGCACATTTAGAAGGATTAACTGTTAGAATAAATGAGAAAATACTGGGAAATGTTGAAAATAAAAGTTTGTAGTGTAAGAAGTTAAAGATATGGAAAATTTGTTCCCAGATCACTTCCAATTTAAATACAAATTTACGACTTTATAAAGATTGCATTATATTATCAGCAAAGAGAGAGATTTGCCAGTAAACTCTATCAGATCAAATGGTTAGTTATTTAGTATATTTTACAGTTACTTATCGCCAATCTTCGAAATGAATGTGATGTGGATTAGAGAGGCAAATAATAAATAACTAAATTTTTCTTAAACTATAAAGAATTGATTTGCAACACGAGTAAAGAAATGTCTAGAAGCAGTAACAACAAAAGACATCTTAAAAAGATCAAGTTTCTGTGGTGCTGAATGATTTTACGTTATTCATAATACTTAATCTAAAACTTTTGAAATTTATAAACCAAAAAACAATGCTTATTTAAAAAGAAGTTCAGATGATGTACCTTGATTCTCGGGTCTGGGACAGCTCCGAGCGTGCCAAGTGCCTTGGAATTAGCAAGAAATCCTACCAAAGTATAAGAAGAAAAATTGAGAAAGATTCTGCAACAAAGAATGAGCATTTGTGTATGCGTTCAAAGTAGGAAATGGATGTTTTGATCTGAGGGTGCCTCTCAAATTTCCTGTTCAAGAGAACCCTAGTCATTTGCACGGACGTTTGATGCTGCTGCACAATTTGCCATCTTTCATAGAAACTGATGTAAAAGAATTGCTGAGCCAGAATCGCTTCTTATAGAAGAAGAATCCCTCTCAGATTATGATGGAGATACTGAAGTAGCCTTGGAAGCTGTGAACTCAGGTGAGGTAGATTTACATCAACCGGCAAGTACATGGACCAAAGCCTATGCAGAATCAAGGTGTTGAAGTGGAAAAGGTGATGCAGGAATTGGGAAAATCACTCACAGACAAAGACGTAAAGTTACTGGCTGCTCAGGATTTTGAATATTGTCAAGAGTTAGAGAATACCTGGTCAAACGAATTAAAACAATCAACAGCCATCCACAAACAAGAGTATCGGAAAATGGTGATAAAACTTCATTAAGACTTTAAAAACCCCAACAACAGTTCCCTGAGTAAGAACATTAAAGTCCAGCCAAGTCTGCTCAGAGAATCGGTAGATGGAATTGGAAGGATTTATGAGGAACAGAGAAAGTTAGAAGAAAGTTTCACTATTTACTTAGGAGCCCAGTTGAAGACCATGCATAATTTGAGATTGCTGAGGGCAGACATGCTAGATTTCTGTAAGCATAAAAGAAATGGCAATGATGTGAAACTCTATCGGCACTAAATAGCACTTCCCTTTATTCCTCCTCGTTGTTTGGCCTGCTTTTACTACTAGACAATCAAATTAGTTCATATAAATGCTATTAAGAGAGATTTTGCCAAGAGCACACTGACTTTCATTTTCCCCTGAACTGAAGAACAACTGGAAGTCTTTCAGCAGGTGGCTCTGTAAGCGGGAACCCCGTGGGGCAGCTTTTAGAAAGAAGTGAGATTCAGGGACCCTGAATGGAACAAGTGATGAGAAGGCTGCAGAGAGAAACTAAACATTTTACCTGGAGAATTTTACATAACATGGCATTCCAGTCTCTCAGAAATCCATATTGCCGTCCATCTCTGTGTGGATGACAACGTGAAATCAGGAAATATCACTGTTGGTGACCTTGCCATTATGGGCCTCTGAAACATACTGTCTGCTGCACTCACGACATCATGACAGTCAGTATCCCTGTCTTGCTGGTGCATGATATGTCAGAGGAAATAGCTATACCTTGGTGCTTAAGAAGAGCAGAGCTTGTACTCAAGCATGTCAAAAGTTTCATGATGAAAATGGCCTCATGGGATGGAGGAACTTCTAGAACAATGCAATTCCTGGTACCACAGAGTATTTCTGAAAAAATGTTTTATCAGGTTAGTAACATGCTTCCACAGATTGTCCGAGTATCTTCAACACTCACTCTGACGTCCAAGCATTAAATGCATGTGGACTGACACACTGGCAGAAGAGGATCATTAAACTCTCCAGGAACTCAAGCTATGCAAGCAAAAGATATTCAGAGAGAATCTGCAACCTAAGCCACAAATCAAATCATGATATGTGCCTGTTAAACATCCCAGAAATTTGTACACTGAGCAGACTAGTAGTGATCAGCCCTAGTGGAACATTTATTCTTAAGCTCTTTCTGAACGTCTCCTTTTTCCCCAAGTCCTATCATTGAATGTCAGTGAACTAAAACTTCCCATTTACCCTTCATGGACATTTGATATAGGACACTGCTCACTACCTTTCCATCAATTTTTCAAGAAGATTTGAATCATAGATCAGGTACAGAACTTTTGTAAGCATGCAGGTAATAAAATCTTCCACAACTTTATTTGCCAAATAAAAATTAAAAAGCACTGAAATAATCTTTGCAAAAAAAGAAGTTCATCATAATTACAACAAAGGAAGACTGAAAGGTTCTTTGATAACAGAACAGTGCCTCATAACAGAACAGAGCTAAAATCATGCTCCAAGAAGAGTTTTATTTTCTGTATATTTAATTACCCAATGTAGCTGTTAAATATATACTCAACAACTCTTGGTAGGTTGTTTCTCATAAAATTTTTAGCAGATTTATTGCCCAAAATTATATTAGTATTCTATTATCTTATCTTAAAAACACCACAAAACATTGCAACAAATCTTGAAGAAGATTATACACCATGACCAAGTGGGATTCATCCCAGGAATGCAAGGTTGGTTCAATATACACAAATCAATTAATGTAATACACCACATCAACAGAGCCAAAGACAAAAATCACATGATCATCTCAATTGATGCAGAAAAAGCTTTTGATAAAGTCCAACACTTATTCATGATAAAAACCCTACAGAAAATTGGCATAGATGGACTTTACCTCAATCTGATAAACCAACAACTATCATTCTAAATGGTCAAAAACTAAAGGTTTCACTTTAAAGTCAAGAACAAGACAAGGATGTCCACTGTCACCACTTCTATTCAATATAGTTCTGAAAATATTAGCCAGAGCAATTAGACAAGAGAGAGAAATAAGAGGAATAAGGATAGGAAAACAAGAAGTGAAATTATCATTATTTACAGATGACATGACACTCTACCTAGAAGACCCCAAAAATTTCACCAAAAGTGGATTTAATAACCAAATTCAACAGCGTAGCTCGATACAAAATCAACACTGAAAAATCAATAGCAATCCTGTATACAAACACACTGAGAGAGAAGTCAGTGAAACCACACCTTTCATAATAACATCTAAAAATGAAATACTTAGGAATCAGCCTAACAAAAGAAGTAAAAAATCTATAGGGTGAGAATTACAGTACTGTGAAAAAAGACATCAAAGAGGATTTCAGAAAATGGAAAGATATTCCTTGCTATGGACAGGAAGAACCAACATTGTGAAAATGCTCATACTTCCAAAATTGTCATACAGATTCAGTGAGATCTCCATTAAAATTCCACTAGTATACATCACAGATCTACAGAAAACATTCTTACAATTCATCTGGAACCACCAGAGGTCTAGAATAGCAAAAGCAATTCTGGGAAACAAAGGAAAGGTAGGAGGTATCATAATCCCCCAGTTGAAATTACACTACAAAGCTACTGTGATAAAATCATCATTGTACTGGCAATAAAAGAGACCTGAAGATCAATGGAACAGGTTAGAAGATGCAGACACAGCTACAAACGTATCAGCCGCCTTATTATGGACAAAGGGGCCAAATATGTTCACTGGAAGAAAGATAGCCTCCTTAACAAATGGTGCTGGGAAAACTGGCTTTCCACATAACAAAGACTAAACTAGACCCATGTCTATCACCATGCACTAAAGTCAAAATGAATCAAAGATTTAAATATCAAAACAAAAATACTAAATCTACTGGAAAAGAAGGTAGGTAAAACTCTCAAAGACATAGGGGTAGGCAGAGAGTTTACTAAAAAAAAAAACAAAAACCAAATTGTACTGGAAATACTTCAAATAATCAACAACTGGAATCTCATCTTATTGAAAAGTTTCTGTACATCAGAAGAAATCACCAACAGAATAAAAAGAAAACCCACCAATTGGGAAAAAAATTTTATCTAACTGCCCCTCAGACAAAGGACTCCTATCTAGAACGTATAAAGAATTTTTAAAAATCAGGCCACCTAAATTTAAAGACCTGATCCAAAAATGGGCACCTGAGATGAACACATAGTTCTCAGATGAAGAAATATTAATGGAGAATAAATATATGAAAACATAATACTGGGATGAGGGAAAGAAGAAAAAGTCCTAAGGCTATCTGTCTATCTATCTATCTATCTATCTATCTATCTATCTATCTATAGGTATATACCATATAACATATATCTATATCTATATATATATGGGTAGTATAACTGTACTGTTGGTGTCTGATGGTTTGTTGGGGAAAGGAAATGATTAAAAGGTTTTTTCCATGCTATTTTGACCAATTTCGCATGCTTGTATCTGGTAATCTGAACAACTTATTTGACGACAACAATTTGCAATATAACAACCAATGGTGAATTCCTACAATCCTGTCTAGTGCCATTATGTATTGTCCCTAATGTTCTTTTAAAGTATTATTTTCTTACTCTCTTTAATGATTTGATCAATCTTCTATTCTTACATTTGATAATCTGAGCAAATTCGTTGAAGATAACATTATGTAAAATAACAGCTACTGTTAATCCCGCTCATTTGGTTTGAAACACTGGATCATTTTTAATGTCCTTGCTTTGAGTTGTTTGTATTTTGCTTTTGTTCTTTTTATTTTTGTACTATTTTCTAAAAAATTAAAAAACAAAAAGAAAGAAATAGGAAGTTGTGCATAAATAATAAAAAACAAATTGAGATTTCATCTCACCTCAGTAACAATGGCTATCATTAAGAAATCAACCAATAACAAATGCTGGCGAGGCTGTGGGGAAATAGGAACTCTTCTCCACTGCTGATTGAACTGCAGACTGGTGAAACCACTGTGGAAATCAGTGTGGAGATTCCTCAAAAAACTATATCTGTAGGTCCCATTCAACCCAGCTATTTCCCTTCTGGGTATTTTCCCAGAAGATCTGAAAACATCATATTACAATGATATATGTGCATCCATGTTCATAGCAGCACAATTTGTAATTGCTAAATTGTGGAAGCAACCCAAATGTCCATCCACTGAGGAATGGATAAAAATATTTTGGTACCTTTATATAGTGGAATATTACTCAGCTATAAAGAAAGATAAACTCGAGGCTTTTATAGGTAAATGGTCACGACTAGAGACCATACTCATAAGTGAAATAAACAAGAGCTCCATGTGTAAGCAACATACTGTCTCTCTAATGTAAGAAACTGAAAGAGTGAATAAAAATTAGGAGGTATGGCAGACATTGTGAAGTGAAAGGAACATGTTTAAAAATAAAAAGCAACTGGGGTGAGTGAAAAGGGAAAGGAAAGAAAGGGAAACTATATAATGTATGTATATACAGGATAGCTAACATAGTTGAACTACTGACTTTTATAGCTTTATTGAAAGGAAGAGTCAATGATTAATTATTTGATCAATCTTGCATGTCTTTATTTGTTTCCCTGAGAAAGCACTTTGAAGATAGCAATGTATAATACAACAACCATTGGTAATTTCCTACTACTTTGTAACTCTGTGTTGCTGGAACTGTTCTTATGCTATTTTGTAAATTGATGTCTGTTTGTTAATATGTTTTCCTTCCTTTATTTTTAAAGTAAATTTAAAAAATAAACTCATAATAATTACAAGAATATCCTCCACATGTCTCTTTATTCTTCTTTAAAAAGTTAAAAAAAGCAATGTAACTTTAAAAGTGTGCCCTATAAAGAAAACTACATCTTTACCTGATTACAAATATTAAAGCAAAATAGTCAACTGAAAATAAAATAATCTATTACAAGTTAGCCAATTAATCATTCATTCAACATTCCTAGCAATGCAAACAAGGCCCAGTATAAGGAAATACTTAAGCTTCTTTTCTCTAAATACAAATAGTATATTGAAAATTTTGAATGTAGAAATATGGCTGGAGCTAGGATCTTCAAAGAAAGACCAGATGACAAATTTGTTAAGGTAGATTATGAACTATATTGTAAAAGACTTTATATACATTATCAAAAATATGAGATTTTAACCAACATAAGGAGAGTTAAAAAATATATTTATTTTATATTTTCATGCTTTGAAGGAAATGAAATACTATTTAGATTTATAAAATAAAAACACAGTTTAGTTTTTTAAATCATGAAATATTATTAGTGGCATTTGTACACATATACACCTGAAAATTGTATACAATAAAAATATATATTGCATTTAAGAGGAAGTTATAAATTTTTATGCTTCTAATTTTATTACCTTATCAATTGAATTTATTTAGATAGTACCGCCTGGTATGTCCAAATAAAACTGTAATAAAATAAATTGTATGTAAGCATTAAATAACATGTAATACTTAAAATGAAAAAAAGTATATATCCAAATAAACAAATATGTATCACTAACACTTAGGGTAACACACTGAGTTAGTTTCATTACCTTCAAATAACAGATAAAGAAATAAAGGTTCAGAACTTTGACTTAGGAAAACTGAATTTTCTATAAACCTCTACTATCTATGCATAAAAATACTGTAGAAAGTGAATGTGTATGGATGTTGTGGTGAGTGTGAATCTTTGAGCACTAGTGAAAAATTACATAGTAATAATCTCCAAAATAAGTACATATGCAAATATCAATCCATCTAAAATATTAATTTCATCTACAGAATAAATATCAGTTGAGCTTCAAAAACAGATAAAATAGCAAATAGTAAGGTAGCTTTATTTCATCTTTTCTCATCAAAGGAGATAATTTGTTTTGTTATTTTTATACTTGAAGTGATCATAACATGGACAACGTAAGAATGCAAAATTCTGTGCTTTATCTCCAGGGACTGAGAAAATTGCTCTTTTACATGTTAAAACTTCTACAAATTTGTCATGAGTTCCCTAACACAACAGTTTGGGGATGTTAAATGAATAGTCATGTGAAGAAAAGCTCTAATGGCGGAAGACAATATAACTGATGCAGTTTTGAGTACAGACTGTTCAGTCTTATATTGCTCATTTTATGCAAGATGAAGGTCAGAATTAGGAAAATGCATGCATTTGTTGAGAAGTTCTCAAATAATCAATTAAATCACTATTTGTGCTAATCATTATGTCTATATCTCCAGTACAATTTTAGATTCACTGGGGAAACTGAGAAGGTTTATTGAACCTTAAAGTATTGATAACACATATATGGTATAAGTAAAAAAATATATAATTTAAATATCTTCATAAACAGCACAATTACA
>PVLD010026596.1:0-21978 GCA_004027595.1 Dinomys branickii | reverse complement strand
ACTTTCCCACGTCTCGCCCCGGCAGCCTGGTCCGCCCTACCACATCTCCCCCGGCATCTCAGAGAAATACGCCCAGTTTAAACTTCCCAGCCGAGGTTCCGGCATTCACGCTCACCAAGTCTGTCTCGAGCTGGTGGTGTTTATTAAGGAGGTTCGCTCCCTTGCTGCTCACCCGGTCGCCATCTTCCCCGGATCTCATGAGTTAGGTTTTGAATGTAGATATTTTGTTTCACTCTCCACTGCCTGCTACCTAGGATACAGCAACTCCTAAACAACCAAGGCTCTATGCTGGTCACCTTAACCCTGCATAGTTCAGGAAAAAGGAAGTAAGGATAATTCTTTTGGTTTGGGATCATTCTTTAATAATGAACTGCTGGTAACAAATCAGATCTGTCACTAGCTGGTGTTCATAAACCTCTTATTGGGTATCTTTTCATGTTTTGGTATTGAGTCAAATGAAACTGGTAGTTAGTATTTGTATCCCATGTGGGAAGATTTCCAATACAAAACAGAGTACTGCATCTGTTCAAAGAAACTACTATTGTTACTGTACAATTTGATTATTGATTCTAGAAGACAAAGGCTTATTGATACTTTCACTATATGGATGAAATTGAAGGTAGGTTAAATTGAGTGATTTCTTCCAGCTTACACAGTTTATAGACAGCAGCTTTGGGTTGGAAATCCAAGTGAAAGCCTGGTTCTGACTTACTTTAACACTTACAGCACCATGGTGAGATAAACTTTGTGACTGTGTTTTCCACTAGGATGGAATCCCCATTTTGAGGTATAGACACTTGCATGGATTTAGTAAAAACTGTGTCTGTTTGGTTCATATAATGCAAATAATGCTACTGATGATAATAATAATAATATTATAAGAAGAATAAATATATCCAAAGAAAGATATTTTTTCAATAACTGAGAATAGTTTTCCTTGTGTTTCTTATTCTCGGAGGTATGACTCTAAAGTAGTAGGGTATTTTAATAACCAACTTGGCAAAATCTTACAAATTGAAAGTGAGCCCCCATTCAGAACTGTGACTCAAGGAGATGCTTGCTCCCACATCCCGTCAATGACAAAATGACTCGGAATCTCATTCTGAATATTCTATGGAAATTAACTTCAAGGTCTTCTTTAGTCAACATACAAGAAAAATCAATCTTATTAATTTTCCACTTGGATTTTGACTCAGCATCAGTTTAGCTTACCCACCTTACATACTAAAGTTGTCTCTGAATGAGTTTAGGTTGTTTCCAAAACCAATTCACCTTGAAAGCACAGAGATCTGTATGCCTCCCCAAAAGTATTCTTAAGTTCAGCATCATTTGGGTAGATGAGTAAACTCCAAAGATGACTAATATGAAGGTTTCAGAAGACACTAAAAATGTATACATTTTGTCATAGGTGTTAAACAGAAAATAAACCATGTAAGTACTTTTTCTAATCCCTGGGCAGTTGGTCTCATATGGATAAACCTGTGAAGAAATTAAGGTCTAGGAGAAATGACTGTCATGAGATCTAGGCCAGAGTGGGGAGCATTTGGCAATATCTGAGGACAATTTTTTACTGTTATTACAGGGAAGATGCTACTAGATTCTACTGAGTAGATGCCAGGAATGCTGTTGAACATTCTACAACATTCAAGACAGCTACCCACAATAAAAAATGACCTTGACCAAAATTTCAATACTTCTGAAGCTCAGAAACTGTGCTAGACTAAGGATTTTGAATTCCAATATCTTTAATACCTTTTACTACAACTAATGATTAATATGTGCCCTTATGTTTCCCAAAGCAGATATGTGCACATGCACTTCTCTTTGATAATGAAATAGTGACATTTTTTCCATGTCATTTTGCCACTTAAAAGTCTCGCACTGCCTTAGGCTCCTTCACCAAAGGATACTAAATTGTTACAGAGATTGTTTCCTGGAGATGCACTTGACATCTTAAAAATCTAATTGGCAGGAAAATTGAGGCAACTTAAAATATGTGTGCTCTTTAGAGAGAGGTGCTTTTCCTATCCTACATTATTAGATCTCAGAGACAGCTGGGGCCAGAAGAACTGGGGTTTCCTGAACTACCATTTTCTCAAGTTGCTATAAAATTGTCCCTTCTCACTGCAAAACTGACAAAGAAGAGCAGAAAAACTAGTATAAAAGCCAACCACACTTGTCAAAAGTTCCTTCTGAACTGTAAATCCCAACAATGGTTTCCTTGAATCATCCACCTAATTCAGTCAGAGGAGGAATGTGTTTCACTGGATGTGTACTTTTGGTAATAAAGGAATGTATCTTAGCATGTAAACTGCAGGAGAATATCAAGTCTAAAAGCATATTTTTTCCATCTTGACTTTTAAAATATGCAGCAGACAGTTATCAAATTTTCTCAGAAAACTTGCTGAATTTTGAAAGCATCCTTTTGTACAGTGGCTTGTTTTCCCTTTCCTTGCACAGCATGATTAACACCAAGAAGCACACAGTGTTGTCTGCCTGTTACTGGGTTTTCTACATGCTTTTGTTGGCCTAGTCTGAGGTTCATTGTCTGGAAATGTTCCCAGACCCAAGCACAATTTCTACCATAGAAAAGATACTTTTTACCATTTTCCATGGTCAGTGAGTAGGTTACATTTGAATGGAAACAATAGATGTGCTTGAAAACCTTGGGGACAAAATTATGTTCTCAAGAAAGAAAGATGGCAGGAAAGGTTAGCATGTTATTGTACTGAACTACTGGAAAAGTCACTTCTGTCATCTACAAGTCCAAATGTTAGTACTCAGCTGCAAAATATGTCTTGTACCATTCACTAAGTGTGTCTCTTAGGTAAAGCTCAAAATTCAAGGATATATTCCTATAACCTAGGTATATGGATCCTGAGGCAAAATTTTATGAGGTCTACATCATTCCTCCTCTGTCTCTACTCTAAGTTCACACCACATTTTTAATATGTTATTAGTTGAATGACTGACCAACTCAAAAAAAAAAAATGAATAGACTCTTGTCTTTGTCCTTGATAACCTGAATAGTCTGTACCCTGAGAAAAACTCCTTTGTGCAGCCTATATTGAGAAAGATAAGCTAGTGTTCTTTAAAACTAGCATAAATGTGATCTTAGTCACTAAGTAGTTTACTACATTACTTTCTTCCTTTTGCTCATCCATAAATAAGTTCTGGGTTTTTAACAGGAGTCACAGACAAAAGCACCTATATATCACAAAGATATATAACCACACAATGTTGGAACCAAGCAGAAAACTTCAAAACTTTCACATTACAAGAAACATCCCTCAAGAAAAACACTAAAAGATAACATGAAGTCCAGAGAAAGCTAAAAGAATATGAATGCAAGTTCTAGGGTAGTCATGACCTCAGGAAAGGAATTACCACACTGGGTATGTGAGCACCTTGGGGCCATCTTTATCCTCGACTAAGAGGTGAGCGACTGCATGTGTAATTCTTTTCTTTGGGAACAGGCAGAAAGACAAGTAATTTTACAGGTGTTGAGAGATTATGCTGTGCTACGTATTTCCATTACTTCGCTCTCACTCTTTTCAGTTTTTTCAACACACACATGTATGCATACACAAGCATGCATATGTAAACACGTATATCCATTTTCAGTCTAAAACAGACTACCCAGGTTAGCCAGAGTAGCAAATGGCATGCCAGTGAGATAGCATTTTTATACAGTGCTATGGCGTAGGCATCAAAATGTCACCATCATGGTTTATAGCATTAAGGAGCTTCTCCATTGTCTTAGTTACTTCTCTTGTCACTGAAACACAATAATGGACACCAACAAGTCTAAGGAGGAAGGTCTTATTATGGCTTACAGTTGATAGATGGTTCAGTCCATAGCTGGCTGGCTTCAAAGCAGGGAAGCATGACAGAGGCACCTGGCAGAGGAGGCTTGTCGATGGGATGGCAGTCAGGAAACTGAGAGCGATCAAGGAAGGAGGGAAGGAGATAAACCCTTCCAGACCACATCACCAGTGACCCACTTCCTCCCTCAAGGCTTCACCTCCCAGCATCATATTTAGCTATGAACTCATCAGTGGACTGATCCTATGATCCGGTCACCTCCCCAGCATCCCTCTCACGAGTCTTTGGGGAAACATCTAGACATAACCCACTATACTCATCTTTACCAGACACACATGTACTTGGCCCCATCCTGTCTCTGGGCTCTTTGGCCTTGGACACATGGAAAATGCTAAAGCATAAGTCCGTAGCAGCAGGGAGCTATGTGTGCATGCAAGGGTGTTAACACTCTCCTTCTGCCAAATAAGGCCACATAGAAATGCCTGGGGCCCCTTGCCCTGTTTGTGAATGGCAGCAGAGTCAAACCCATCGCAGAACTCATAAACAACTAGCCAGTAAAAGTAAATGTGAGACAAGAATAAAATCAAGTTTCCAGACTACTTAAACACTGATCCTTCTTATCTCCTCTAAATTCCCACACTGGGTTTGTTAACAGAATGCACTGCACACTCCAAGGTTCTCTACTATCCTTACAAGCCACTTATTACAAAGTATTTTGGAAACACAGGCAATGTTAATTATGCTTTCCAAAAACGAACCACCAAAATGGAAATATCTACATTCATAAATAGCTTTGGATAACATTATTGTGACATTTATTTTCTTGATTAGTTCATTTCTTTTTAAATTTTTATTTTAAAAATAAATTAACAAATACAAAGACATAAGCAAAACAACACAAAAACAATAGAAATGATACAGAAATTCAAACAAGGTGATAGGAAATTAACAATGATTGTATTTTTATCTTCAATTTGGTTATTCAGAGAGCCAGATATAGGCATGTAAGACGGACCAGACAATAAAGCATTCACTGTTCTTTTCAATACACCAATAGAAGTTGGTAGAACAGTTATCTGAGCTATGATATATGTACATAATTTTTCCCTTCTTTCTGTCTTCTCTCTTCCCTCATCCCAGTTGTTCAGACTGGTTCATTTTTAACCTGACCTATCTCATGTTGGAGCCAGAGCTAAATAATATAGGCAACAGTGTCTGTGTTTAGCATATGGACAGCTAACAGTCATACGGTCAGTGTACTCTTTTATGCCGGCCGGACACTTCCAAAGGGCAGCTGTGCTTTTTATCATGCACTATGAAATCACAGGTTACAGTCTTGCTGCCACATACTACGCTTTTCAGACAGGCTGTCGCAACCTCTGAAACAACTTGTAAGCTTTCTTCCATTAATAACTGAGGCCAAAGGAAGTAAGTGATAGGGGAGGCAGGAAAAAGGAGGGTTTTAAAGCGAAACTTCAAGCTATTCTTGTGATTTTTGTAAAACAAAACAAAAAGATCAATTACACAGCACAAATCTCTATTTTTATCTAGTTTTAGTACTTTACAATAAATTAATTAGCAATATGCTACAATTCCAAATCCAGTTCCCCATTTGTGCTCTTATGAATAAGGCCAACCAAATTTTAGTATCTGTAGGCAACACAGTATTTTCTTCTAAAATTTTCCCATGTTATTCTGAGAAAATTTCATATTTTCAGCTTTTTATTATTGTTGTTGCTATACTGAAATTATCATGGAAGAAAACATCTTATCAGCCAAATGTGGCAAGTTATAAGTTAAATATCCTTGTTTATAGTGTTGTTAGTAAGTCTCAAAAAATTCATGTTAAAGTTCAATTATATTAGGCACATTCAAATCAATGCCTACTACTTTTATCTCTTGACAGAAAGGATTTGGTTTTTATCACTTCACTCAACTAAGCATAGCTACTTCTCAGAATAGCCTTTGGTAATCCATAGCCTATGCACCCCAACCTCTGTCTACCACCTTCCGACACTCAGTACAAACATCTGGATAAAAAACCATCAGTGGCATCCGCTCAAAAAAACCCAAGAAACCATGTGTACCCTGACAAAAAGGATAGCAAAGCAATTCATTTGAAAATAGGATACTCTTCTAGGCCATTTCTGTTCCTGTGTGCCCTGAATCACTTGTGAAAACCTTGGGAAGGAAGTTGTAATGTTTATAAATCTTAAAGAATGAGCAACTCCTAGGGCGGAGATACAGTTCGGTGGCACAGCACCTGCCTGGCAAGTGTCAGGTCCTGAGTTTGATTCCCAGCACTAAAAAAAGAAAAAAGAATGAACAACTTCTTTGACAAAGAACTGTGTTCTCTCATTTTCTCTATTCCCAACTGTTTTGGTTACTTTTCTCTCTTTGCTGAGACAAAATACCCAAAGCCCAAGATGAAGGAAGGAAAGGTTTATTTAGCTTACAGTTTGTGGAGGTTTCAGTCCATACTTGGCTGGTTCTGAGGCAGAGTCAGAGGGCTACAGTTCATGGCAGCAGAGCACAGCAAAAACAACCAGCAAAAGGAAGGAATAGCAAGCAAGCGGTCTCTTTCCCTCCTTTGCGTTGTAACCTGGCTACCCCCACCAAGGGGGCATGTAGTACTCATAATCTCCATGCCCTCCTCTTCCACAGGCTCAGGATGTATACAAAGTAAGCACCCTGGCTTCCTGCTGAATCACTCAGCCAAACCTCTAGACTACCTAAGTAGACAAAATGTATCAACCATAACACCAATCTTTCAGTACCCACCACCTCCAAGAATTTATATTTTTAATCAATTTCAATGGTCATAGGAAGAAACTTAAAATCACTGAGAAATAAAGTGGAATTGATTGTCATTGTGGTTCACTTTGAAGAATTGCAATTTTCAACAGGTAACTATGATATTATTAATTCCTTAATTTCCCTCATTATAAAAATGACCTGGGCTTTTGAACAGATGTAACTTCAACTGTTTCCATGAGGAAAAAAAAAACAACAAACATAAAGCACATGGCAAGCCTCGTTCATACAAAAAGTTTTAAAACCAAACAAAAGAAGCAGCAGAAACAGCAGCCCTTAACAACTGGAACCTGGCTTGACTCTCAAAACTAGGCCATGTTATTCTTCTGTTGGACATAAACAATCTCTCAAAATACCAACTTCAGACAAGGTCAGTCTGAGATCATGATGAAGTATAGTTTAAAAAGCTACATCTACTTTTTTAAAGCCAAAAAACCCCAAGATCCTGTGCATCCATAAATGACCAAACATCTAGCTATCTTGACCAAAATGAGTGACTGTAACTTCTTAAACAATTCAGTTAATCTTATTCTACCCTGTATGTTAGATTTATCAAGATACCCATTTATACAACTGTACTTGCTTTATGACAGACAGCATTCCATTTAGAGAGAATCACTACTTCCTTAAGCCTTTCTCCATATCACCCTATACTCTACTTCTATAAATCCTTTTAAGGGTCTTCCTACTGAGATGTCTCATGGCTCCCTGTGACTTGTGCTCTCCCTTGGCTGTAACAAGTAATAGACCCAGCATACTCAACTACACCCTGTACTTCAGGCATCACTGGCTATAGATAATCATACAGCTGTTAAATTCTCTGCTCCACAGTTAAGTAAAGCAACCAACCAAACAAATAGTAACAAAAACAAAACACAAACAGGAGCCCCTCTTCTAGAATTAGAAGGAAAGAATTGGCCCAAAGGCCTCCTCTTCATGGCAGTCAAACACGACCTTGAGATCTCCAGAACTGGTCCATTTGACTTCTTGACTCAGAAACCTCTTCTTTTCTTACCTTCAGATTATTCATTTTATGGTCCATTGCAAATCCCTAGCAAACTTCTATATGCCCTTAGTTGTTTAATGCTCTGCTTACCCAATATCCCTGCATCTTGGACACTTGACACCTTTATTCTCTTTACACTCTTTCTGCCCACCTCTCAGTGTAGCTGTATATTCTGGCTATCCACAGGCTAGTTTCTCTTATATAGTGAACTCAATTGTCCCAGCAACTCCCTATAAAAAATCCAGAGAAGTTTACCAAAGTGAGTGAATGTCTATGCCATAAGCCATGACTTTTTAGAAAATTCTCCCTCGTTTTCTTTCTCTGTCTCTGTCTCCCACAGACACATAATCAACACCCTGAATAGGTCTAACTTCATCATAGTTTATGCATCACACATTAGAATCCCCTCTAATCTTTGACTCTCTTGACGTAGGTAATGAAAGGTACCTGTCTCCGTTAGTTTGAAAAACTTTCATGTGCACTTTTATTTCAAAAACTCTTGGGTGAAATTTGTTAAAACGGAATTACAGATCACCCTTCTTCTTGTCCTACTCTAGTGAGAATCAGGCTAAAAGCACCCTCATAGAGTCTCACAGTCACAGGTTGTTCAGAATGCTCCTCCTCCCCCTCCGCGCCTCCTCCTCCTCCTCCTCCTCCTCCTCCTCCTCCTCCTCCTCTTTTGTCTCCCTCCCTTCTCCCTCTCCTCCTCTTTCTTTCTATCCTCCCATCCTCTCCTTTTCCTTCTCTTTTCCACCACCTCTTCCTCCCCCCAGTAAATTCTTGAAACCAGCTTAGGGAGGGAAATGGGATGCAAAGTACTGTAATATCAATCGGCTTTTGTAGAAGACACTGAGTCTGCAACCTGATAAACTTGATGTGTTCCATGGGAATGGATATATGTATATTTAGCTCAGTTGAGCAAAGAATTCCTCCAAAGCTGCTTTTCGCTAGGATTATCAACCCAAATAATAGTAGGGTTAAGATAAATGGCATGAAAGAGAAATGCTAATAGCTGGGGCATGTTCTTTTGAAATTACTGATAGGCAGCTCTGCTTGAGTGAAAAACAAGCATGTCGTAAGGAAAATGGAGTCATAGCTGCAACGCAAGGAAACCTCACTGGGCCTGAGGATTAGGGCACCTATAGAACTTGATGTTTGGGGGCTGGGGGTATAGCTCAGTGGCATAAGTGCTTGCCTGGCAAGCACAAGGTCCTGAGTTCGATCCCTGGTACCGGGAAAAAAAAAAAATTAAAACTTGATGTGGGAGCTCTCTAAACTTAACAAACCTGGACTGATGTGCTGCTTCTCTGGGGATATGAGCAGTCCTCAAAGTGAGGCTCCCTGAGCCTGTTAAAAATGAAGAACTTGAGTCACAGACTATTGAATCAGAATCTATGGGGGTGGTATCCAAGAATTTGCATTTTAACCAAGTTTTCAAGAGCACATTCCACGTTGCCTGGGCCTGAACTGAGAAAAGGATCGCTTTCTGGAGCTTCCTTTCAGTTTATAAACCAAACCGTCTTGCTGCAGTTCAAAGGCTTAGATTCTGAACTGACTCATCACTGGCTCACAGTATCACCTGATGAAACTATTTATCCTTTCTGACCTTCAGTTTCTTTTTTTTTTTTTTTTGGTGGTATCAGGGGTTGAACTCAGGACCTTGTGCTTGCCAGGCAGGCGCTCATTCCACAGAGCTATATCCCCAGCCCTGACCTTCAATTTCTTAAACTGAAAATTGGGAATAACACCTATCAAACCAATATATGTTTCATATGAATCTTATAACGGAAGCTTCTTGTAAACAGTAACTATTCAGATGCTATGCTCGCTTTTCAGAATATTCTTGATAATCCTCTCCTTTTCATATATAACCTTTTCCCTTCTACTGCATAGAAAATCTGTTAACATATGATCTGTTTGTGTGTTAATCTATCTGAGGCAATGGCTAGAAGCAGGATGTGAGCCAAAGAGATGCTCTTCACAGAGGTCAGTGGGGTCTCGCTTTGCTCTATAGTTGACATAGAGCTGTTGGGAAACCTAGCCTTGTGGTGAGGATTTTCTTGACTCCCTAAAGTTTCTAAAATGTCTGGAATTTCAGTGGAAAACTTCCAGAAAAAGAAGAGTATGTAGAGGTGCAGGGGGTTATAAGGTGGTTGTACCCCCACTATCTAGGGGAAAAAAGTCCTTTGGATTAGTGACGCGGAGAGACCAGGAAAGGTAAGTCCAGCACAAAATCTATGGCTTGCTACTCAATCTTTGCCTCCATTCCTTCTAACCAGGGGAGTTTCATAATCTTCCCTTTCAATTTGCTTGGACTCATCTCACATTGCACTGACATCACTCTGCTACAACCAACCCTGACTTCAAGATTTTCTATACCTACTACTTTAGCCAGGGAAACCACTCAGCCCAATCTGCTTATCACAATTCCATTCTTTCTCCAAAGACAACCAAAATCTTTCCAGGTATAGAAATATAAGTCACCACATTCTTGATGTCTCTTTTACGTCTCATCTGTATAATTCTCTCACTTTCTCCCAGTTGTATCTGAGTCCTGCATGTTCCCATATTTTCAAGGCTACTTGATAATTCATACAAACAACGGCATTTTATCAATTCTAATATGTCCCACACACCTACTTCAGAGACCTATGCATTGAAGCTATTCAACAGATAAGTTTTGAATTGAACATACTGCCAATCTGGTCAAGATATTGCCATTTAAATGAGATGAAAGTAATGGAAGAGGACTAAAAGTTGGAAGGAGCAGTGAGGGACGGGAGGGGTATGGCAGAGGATGAGGAAGGAATTGAGATGTGTTATATACATGCACCAATTCCCCACTGTAAACGTAGTCATTATGCAGTGCAAACATGCACTAATAATTTTTTTAAATCTCTGAAAAAGAGAACAAAATTACAGCCACCTCTTTGGAGTCTCACAAATAGCATGGAGAGAACACGGAGTGGTGGTTGTAACACTCCACACCCGAGGCCACACTCTTGAAGTACAGTATCTAGAATGGAGGATACATCCAAACAGGTTGGTTTTGTGAGTAAATAAACAAATAGAGTAATCTTATTTAAATCATGAACCCATCTTTTCTTAAATGTGTTAGGTTACATAACATTTCTAAGTCTCAGTTTTAAGATGGCATGGCAATAATAACTATGTTTGGCAGATTACATAAATATTAAATCAAATGATACATATAAAACAGTAAAATATGTAATGAAAAGCACTTAAAAATACACAACAATAATTACATATTACTATTTGTGTCATAATCCAAATTGTTGACCTATATAAACATTGTCTAACTTAAGTAACAGTAGTTTACTTAAAAAGGTATATTGCTTCCTAAAATTTCTGATAAGTGACATGATTGTTTTTCGTGAACTAAAAAGAGTAACAAACATGAATTAATAACTTTCCCCAAATTAAGGAAAGACTTGACTCAAATTGCACACCTTCTTTTAAAGAATGTGTCAGTTCCGTGGGAGTGAGTTGTAAAAGCTGGTGTTTGAAAAATAAATTAAAAATATATCTTTAAGAAATAAAAATCTGTCTCTTCTGGCATTGCCAAAATGCAGAAAACACATCTGCAGTATTTGGAACAAATGGCCAGATTGAAAACTATGGCACCTAAATCCAAGCTGGATTTAGTTTTCCTGAAAACCACCCACAATTTCAAACACTATTTTCTAAATTCATATGTGCAAAATTTTTTGCTAACCCAAATATTAGAAGTGATTTTTAAAATTGTAGAGAAGCGAGCTAGTCGGATATAGCTTCTAGTTCAAACTCCAGAGTTTGCTGATGAAAATACTTAAGATCCAGAGAAATCTTAAAATCACCCTAGTAATTTTTTCTTAGGTGGCACCAGAGAGCTCATTTACATCTTGTGTACCCGACATGAGAATTTATGAATGAATATTGTGGCACAAAAGCCCAGAGGACAGTGGCAGAATCATCCTCATTTTTAGATCTATTCACTTGGTAAGCTAAATGCTAGGGAGTCAAGTGCCCCTTCTCCACTGGTACAGAGATAAGTAACTTGTTTCTGTAAGGCGGGCCCGAGGCCTAATGAGACTTTTCCAGCAACTCCCGCTGGAAAGCTGGAGTGCGTTTAAATAAATAAATAAATAAATAAATAAGAGCGAAACAGAAATAAAAACACCGAGTTTCACATTCATGCCATCCTTGCAGTACAGCTTTGCAATGGTTGAAAACAAAGTCTTTCAAGTTCTTTTGAGACTAAACTCTACTGGAGAATACATACAGCATAAATATAATGGCTAGGTGCTGATATATGTGAACACCGTTGGAAAATAACTTGCATAATCCTAGAGAGGAAAAGGTGATCCTATCTGTACATCTTGATTTCTACTTTTTAAGTTCTCTCTCTTCTCCCTGATTTCTTTTTTTTTTTTTTTCAATGATAAAGCAGAGCCAAATGAAAAGTTCTGAATTAGAACAGAAGGCTGAGGACAGCTCCTCAAAATTAATTCCATGGGCTGCTAGTAAGTGTTGTCTCAGGGTAGGGGGATGGCCGGAAAAAACTGTGAGTTACATTTAAAATTTTCACTAAATTAATTTTTTAGTGCCTTTTATATGCTAACATGTAGGTAGATTCTTAGAAGAGTTGCACAAAATATAATCTTAAGCATTTTTCTAACTTTGATTCTTCTCTCATAAATCCTACTTTAGTATACTAGAGCACGAACAACCACAAAGCACTTTAACTATGACTTGCAAACTCCCAAAGTGCATCAAATGCTATAAAAGAGAAAGCTGAAAGCCATTTATTCCTTGAATGTATTCGTGGTTCCAAAGCAGCTTTGTCATATGGGTAAGTGTTTTCATAAGAAAAGAATTACACAATGAAAAGGTGAGACTGGGAAAGGCCGTGGGAAAGCATGTGTCACGGTCAATACTGAAAAATTTAAAATGAGGCTTCCTTGCTTCCCAGCACAGAAAGAATGGAGGAAGCTGCTGATTCATCCCATATGGGTCTGCTTCCTCTCTCACACCTCTAGTGGGCCCGCAAGGGATTCCTCAAAATGTGCGGGCTCTACGGGGTACAGTCAAAACTAACACATTATTATGTGTACATGACTTCCTCATTTTCTAATTTGGAAAGGGAGGTGGTAATTTATTATTTACCATAATAATTAATGCTTGTAGAAAGGTGAGCTATTACGTGGGAAACTTTAGTTTAATGAGTGCTTGGATTTGACGCACTGACTTCAGGCTGAGGAAGGCCGGAAAGCGGTGGACAACCCTCGAGGACACGGGGCTCCCCACAGCAGTCTGCATCGGGGGGATTTGTCCCAAAGGTGAAGAGATAAAAGAATAGGAGGAACAGAGGACGTAATCAAACGCTACAAAGCAGAGGTACAGGGTAGTGCACATGATATCCAGGAAAATATTCTAGAAGTCCAATTAATTTTTTAAATTCTGTGTACTATAGTGATTAGAAAATTCTCTACCTCAGATCTTATGCAAAGTCTGTAGGAATTAGTCGGAATCAAGTTCCATGTCTCAAAATAGAAAAAGGAAAAATCACGCGGGACAACTGACCCCAGAATGATTCAGTCTGGCAATAATGGAGCTCAAAAATAATACCAGAAATCTCAACAGTGGCACAAGCTGTATAGAGGGCCTTGTACTTGTACAATGTATACAACGAAGAGTTGGCAACTTTATATAAATCCCAAGGAACACGGGGATTCCAGCTCATATCTGTGTTACAAAAGGAGCTGAGACTTTGGAAAGAAGAATCTTTGCCCTGCAATGATCTATTGCACTCACTACTTTCAAAGGCCGATAACCTTAAAGAGTTGGTTTATAGTCCTACTAATTAATTAGCCACATCTTTGCTGTCTAACCAGCAATTTAAATTTATCCTGGCCGTGACTGTGTAACTCGCCTTTCTCCCCAACCACTTCTCGGTAAGGAACCTACCCTTACCTCCTGTCCCTATTCACACCTCAAAGCTAATTCATGACTAAACCAACCTAACTTTTGCCCATTACCTCTTTCTAAGCTTCATCACTTCATCAGGCTGGCGTGCACCCGCTCTCTGGAGCCATCCTAAGCATCTCCTGACCACTTTCTCTACTCCACCCTTCTTCTAAGGTGCATCAGTTATGATCTAAACTGCAGATCTGATTAAGTTATTAAACTGCTAAACACCATTATTTAGCTGCCATTGCTCACAGGATGAAGCCTGGATAAAAGATTTTTTGCACACATATTCTTGTATCCCGCTGCAAGTTCCATCTCCTGTCATTCCTCATCTTGTGCATCATAGTCTAATCCTCCTCATACTGTTTTCACTGATAGATATTTTCTCCTCTACTTGACTTTCCTTACAAAGGTCTAACTCTATGCAAAATATCCATGCTTCTTACTATAATTCCAGTTATCAATGAAAGGTAAAAATAAAATGTTTGATAAAAGTTCATGTTCTCTCTTCACACACAATTCATATTGTTTAATATTCTTACATCTGATAATCTGAGCAACTTCATAGAAGATGACAGTATGTAATATAATAACCAGTGTTAATTTCCTATTATCTTGTTTTGAAATTCTGTATCATTTTTATTGTTTTTGTGTTGTTTTTGTCTGTTTCTATTTTGTTATTGTTTTTTCTCCTTAAAATATTTTAATTCAATAGAGTAAATAATATACATGATTCTCCATGTTGTGTCACATTTATAGGAAAGGGTTACCGAGATCTTTGTAACTGCTCAAATTATACCTTGCTGGGAAATACTTCTCTCCAAGATTGGCAGGGTTTGACCAGTGGAATGCCCATTTTCTGGAAGGCAATACATCCTCATAAGGTACAGGCACAGGTTATGCCTAGAGAATGGAGCCCATTTAGTGTCTTCCTTGAATTCCATTGTCATGTTTAAGGGGCCTTAGGCAAAATACTGCATTTTTCTGAACTCAGTTTTAAATCTGTAAGACAGTATCTACTTTCCAAGATTGTTATGTATATCAAATGGCACTAGGCATATAAAAATACTCTTCATATGATTAAGAATGGCTTTTTAATCTTTAAAGCACTACACATATGTGCTTTGAGGAAAGAATCAGACCTAGAGTGAAAATATGTAAGTTATGGGGTTGATCTGTGTTCCACAAAACTATGTTGAAGTCCTATTTCCATACCTGTGAGTGTGATATTACTTGGAGGTAGGGTCTCTACATATGCAATCAAGTCTAGGATGAGGTGAGTAGGGTGGACTATAAGCCAATGATTGGTACCCTTATAAAAAAGAAAAAAGAAGGCAAAGACACACAAGAAAAAGGCCATGTAAACAAGAAAAAAGATAAGGAATGATACAGGTATATGCCAAGCATTGTCCAATGTGGGATCACCAGCTATCACCAGAAACTAGATGCAAAGCATAGTCCTACTTCAGAATCTTCAGAAGGAACCAACTGTGCTGTCACCGTGACTTCTAGTCTCCGTAACTGTGAGATAACATATATCTATTATTTTAAGACATTCAGTTTGTGGTACTTTATCATGACAGCCCTAGGAACTAATACATGTAAGCATGGCTTTTAACTCTATATTTACTAGAGGTATAGATTTGAGTTAAAATATTTGAGCTGGGCTGGGGATATAGCTCAGTGGAATAAGCGCTTGCCTAGCAAGCGCAGGGTCCTGAGTTCGATCCCCAGTGCCGCAAAAAAAAAAAAAATATATATATATATATATATATATATATATATATATATTTGAGCTGATATTTTAAGGACACTTACCTCTCTGTGATTGTTTCTCTGAGGCCGCTTGCCACACCTTTGACCACAGTGCTAGCTTTGGGGGTCAGCACCACCTGAGATATAAAAAATGAGCCCTTCTTCCTTCTTTCAGTGATGGACGCCTGAAGAAACTGGATCAGTTTCTCAGGGTCTGTGGTGTTGGCCCAGGGTGCTGGCATCATCTGCCCAGGCCAGAGAAAGGGCACTTCCAGAGCCACTGGGCTGTGGTAGAAGACGAGGACTTGGTAGTCCTTCTCCCACAGGTACTTTAAACTCACTTCCTGGGCAAAAATTGCTGGGCACATTTTGTTTCCATAGGTATCTTTCAGCATTTGGACTAGTTTTTCATGGTGATATTTCTGCATCCCATAAAAATGATTGAAGTCTAAGAACACCACCTCCTTATGGTGATCTGTGAGGAATGCATTGATCTCCTCAAGACCTTCATTGACTTTGGCACTGAACAAGCCATGAGCAAAGTAAAGTTCATTGTCGGGGTCTCTGGGCTTGGTAGAAATTCGAAGATCAAAGTAACGGATTCCAGCTCCGAGCTGACCAGTAAAGTTCATTGTCTGAGTGGCCAACCATTTCCGCATCAGCTTCTTGGCTACAGTTCCAAATACAGAAACAAAATTCTGGACAGTTTCTGGCTGCTCAGGACCTACTGGAGAGGCTTCATCAATGTAGAAGCTGAAGGAATCATGGGACCCTAGGAGAATAACAAGGCACAGCATGGTTACTGCTCAGTCTTTCACCCTGTGCAACTTCTTTCCCTCTTGCAATGCCCATAACTTTCCTTCAAGTGAGCTAAAAGAAATACTGAACTATATTAGTTAATTTTACTATCTTCATGTATCCTTTTTGTAACCTAGTAAAGGACAGAGAGCACTTCAATCCATCAACTTACTTGTATTAATAACATTTCCTTTAGATTGATATTTAAAAATTTGAATAATCATGTCCTCTGGTGAGCCAAGAATTCAATGCACTAAGTTTGGATTTTGTACAAGTGGCAGATGTGATCATTCATAAAGAGATATCTATAGGAACTCTTTAGTTTCCAGATACTTTGCTTATATTCTCACCTTTTCCATTCATTTTTAGTTGATTTTGGTCTTCTATGCATTGCCTTAATGAATAATTTCAATTCAGGAAGGCAATCCATATGAATTGTTGATTCCTACACTTTTTAAAAAATGAAGTTATATATCTTTATTTTTCTGATTTAAAAATGAACAAATGTTCATTATAAAAATACAGTATAAAAGAAATGTGCAATGAGAAGCAAAATTTTTAAAAATAATACTGGAACTTGGTTGCTTATACTCTTTGAAATTGCATGTCGCTCTCACCATGATAGGTGATATAATTATAAATTATTTATTTTTACAAAAATGCACCTCATACACTTCAGAAAGGAAATATAAGACAAGAGATCACAATGCTGATATATTTAACTTCATTCTCGACCTTATGTGTGAGCAATTGTGAACTTAGAAGAGACCAAGCACTTTTTATACATTGAATTTAACAATATTTTCTTGCAATTTAACATAACTGACAACATTTAAAAATTAAACTAATAACTCCTTTATTCACAGATATTTAACTAATAACTCCTTTGTTCACAGATATTTCTTTCAATAGCAAAAGTTCTTGGATGTGGTTCTGAATTTGGAAGAATTTCTTACTCAGAGGAACAAGGACTATTTATTTATTTTTGGCAGTTGTAAGTATCAATACTCCATCAATGTTGCAATAAACTTGTATTTGATTTACTTATAAGCACAGTGTGCCACTTAAAATATAATTAGAACCCAAAAAAGAAAAATTATTTCAAAGTTGATTTTTCCTTTTCAAATCTTTGTTTAATTCTTAGATGTGACTTCCTGCATAGCTCAAATTTAATGAATATATTCTGGATCCTTCAAACCCTAGAAAGGCCAGATATACTTCAAGTTCTGACATGAATCCATTGATAAACCTTGTCTTTTCCCTTGTTAATATGTTTATTCTTAGTTAATTTACCAACCCTCAGTCACTGGACTCAAGATAGGAAAAGAAAATTTTTCTTCCTAACAGCAGAGAGCAGCGCTAGCAGCAAAAGGCTTCAGTTCCACAACTCGAGGAAGCATGTTTCATCAACAACTAGCAGGTAGCAACCCTTAGGCTCAAGAAAGACTGGAGTTCTGGTCAACACTTTGCATCCTGGTGAGATCATAAACACAATACTTAACAAATTCCTGATTTAGAGAACTTGCTATATTAATGTCATTTAAGATACTATATTTGTGATAATTTTATGCAAAAGTACAAAATAATTCTGTCTGGTAAATTACATTTATTGAGTTAATAAACTACTTAATTGTATCTGATATGAAGTGACATACATGCATTAAAATATATTTGAAACAGTAGGTACTAGTATAATTTAGACTTTATGAGTAAATGGATATTTGTTTAGATTTCATGTGTAAATGGACGTAGTAGCTTGAGATAATTACATCACTAATTAAAAGTCCCCATTAATTGGAATTAAGTTAGCTCTTCTGTATGGAAAACTGGATCTACTACTATTTTCTTCTGCAAATGTTTGCTTCAGGTATAGGGGGTCCACCTCATGGTAAGCAATTTTTCTGATTCTTTAATTCATTCATCATCCATTCATTCAAAGAACTTTCAAGTACCTGCTATACATAATATTACTATAATATGCAGAAGACAAGCATTGTTCCCATCCTCATGAATTACAGCTTACTGTGTAATACACACAGGTAAATAATTACAGTACCGTTTGGCCACCAGTTTTTAGGATGTGTTGGACTAGCAAGCAGAAAATGTGTGATAATTGATTGTCAATACTTTATACAAATAATTTTTAAAGAACTAGAATAAATGCTAAAAAAGCCTTGCTCCTTAGGCTAAATGATAAAAGACTTCAGGAGTCACATAAGTCGTAGGGGGGAATTAGCACATCAGTGGATGAGTTTGCCTTAATTTCTCACTCCAGCCTTGTCAAACACTATCTTGCCGCCCAGTGCTTCATAATTTGGCTAGGGAGACTGGACATAGACCCAAAGAATGAATATTTGTATCAAACAGCATTTACTTATTCTTTCAACAGAATACACACACACACACACACACACACACACACACACATACATATATTAGGTTTCTTTAAGAAGTTTAAGATTGGGCATTGTATAGTAAAAATAATCCATTTGGGCATAGAGGGAATATATTAACACTTCCATTTTTATTTATATATTTATCTTAAATAGGAAAATTAAGCTTTGGCCACATTTCACATAGGTACTGACACTGTTATCCTTAAGATAGCTAAATGCCACATTCACTTTTCAGGGCTCAGAACACACTTCCTCAAGAAAAGGCGTATTTAAAGTCATTGATTTATTTATTTTTCATCTTTCTGTGTGACAGCTAGCCAAAAAGGACTTGTCTGAACCATCTCTCCCAGAACTATATCACAAGGTTCTTATGTGACGGGTATCCTATCCCATATCATGAGAGGAATGTCTTACAGAGTCACCAAAGAAACTCAACAAAAAGACGTTGTTGTGTCTCCCGTGGTTCCCAGTTTATCACTATTACATCATGCTTCTTTTTACCATGAGGTTAAACCAATTTTGTTTTGCCTCAGCTCTCAATTTTTCTTATTTTATTTACAGCAAAATTTAGCTTTCCAATGCAAATAAAAACAACATTGAGATTTCATCTCACCCCAGTAAGACTGGCCAGCATCAAGAAATCATCCAATAACAAATGCAGGCGAGGCTGCGGTGAAATAGGAACTCTTCTCCACTGCTGATGGGAATGCAGACTGGTGAAACCACTGTGGTTTGGAGATTCCTCAGTAAACTCGGTCTAAAGGTCCCATTCAACCTAGTCATTCCCCTTCCGGGTATTTCCCCAGAAGATCTGAAAACATCGTATCACTGATATAAGTGCACCCATGTTTATAACAGCACAATTTATAATAGCTAAATCATGGAAGCAACCCAAATGTCCGTCCACAGAGGAGTGGATAAAAAAACTGTGGCATTTTTACATAATGGAATATTACTCAGCTGTAAAGAAAGACAAACTTGAAGCTTTTATAGGCAAATGGTCACAATTAGAGACCATACTCATAAGTGAAATAAATCAGATGTGCATGTGCAAACAGCATATTGTATCATTAGTGTAAGAACCTGAAAGTGAGAATATAAATTAGGAGGTATAAAAGGAAACTGCTCAAAAGTAAAGAGCAAATGGGATGAGGGGAAGAAGAAAAGGAAGAAAGGGATAATTATGTATGTGTGTTTGTATATGCAGGACGGCTAACATGGTGCCACTATTGACTTATGTCACTTTATAGTAAGGAACAGTTCATGATTGATTGTTTGATCAAGATTGTATGTCTATAAGTGTTATCCTGAGCATACACTTGAAGTTATCAATATGTAATACAACAACCATTGTTAATTCCCTGTCACCTTATCTATAATTCAGTTTTTGTACTGTTCTTGTGCTACTTTGTGTCTGTTTACTAATGTTTTCATTCTTTTACTAAAAAAAAAAAATTTAGCTTTTCTGGGTTCAGGTTCAGAGGTCTTTTGTCATATGAAACTTTACTTAAATAAGCCTGGTTTACTTTCCTCTGGTTTATCTGTCATTGTTATAGCAGTGCCATCATGGCTCCTACCAAGGATGAGGGCAAGTTATTACTTTTTCTCCCCTCGCAGTATTCAGTGTATCTTAAAGAAATAGTGGGAATTCCATTGGCCTGAATGGCATGCTCATTCATCGTGTATTTCATTATGTTATAGATTACTGTGAAGTCATAACTTAATGAAATAGGGCTGGGGATATAGCTCAGTGGAATAAGCACTTGCCTAGCAAGCGCAGGGTCCTAAGTTCGATCCCCAGTACCGCAAAAAAATAAAAAAATTTAAAAAAAAAAAAAACTTAATGAAATAGATTCTTGAATTGTACAGTTTGACTAAGTCCTCATAGAGTAGACATGTGGCTCTTAAAGATAAAGCAATCTAAACTAAATATAATTCAAATAAGTAAAAAGAAAATTAAAACTAACACCTCTACTTTTATTATGAAGTTGGCATTAGACACATTATTGTACTGTAATTTTAGCTAATAGAAAGATCATGAAATACAAAATTATGAAGCAAATTTCCTACATGTGGATTCACTGCTACTACTGTTAGTTATTATTTTCACTCTAAGTACATATCATACTCTAAAATACTAGCTCATGGCAGAAAAATAGTACAGTTTCAAACACATTTTAAAATTACATGTATTTGATCTGTATTAGAATGGAAATACACGGTTTATATATAACATTAGCTTATAAATATGCAAGAGCAAATTAATGTGATTCATTAATAAACATACACATAAAAATGTTATATGTTTTTTAATTGATAAAAAGGCTTCTGATTTAGTAAACTGAAAAAATTCAACTGGATGAGCCAAATAGGAAAGATTAGAATTAAGAAATATTGAAGAAAGAAAAATTAGGGACAACCTTAGTGAGTTCATATACAAAGCATGTCAGACACAGATGCATCTCTTCGACCCTCAGGCCTCTGACCATGTTGCAAGACATTGATATTGAAAGATAGCACCACAGCAGCCACTATTTTTTAAAGCTCACTTTTTGGGAAGAGAGATTTAGCTATATGAAAGTAATTAAGCAGAATTTCTCCTTCCTCTGATATAAAAACAGGTGAAGAGAAGTATAAGAAGATATATTTGCGTTTTGGAGCAGAAAAACCCTTCATCTACAAATCACAAGGTAAACTATCCTGTACTCTTTGCGATGAAGACTCACATGCCAGGGTTAAGACCCTTCTGTGCACACAGACAAAGATGGCAGCCCCTGTTAAGGGGTCTGTGCAGTGCTAGCCTTCAGCTCTTTGCCCAGATGGTGACCACTCTGTCACTCACACCATGTCCACTGTTACGTTGATGATGAGAAATTTTAAAATTTTAAAAATCTCCCCCAAAATGGAACTTGGTTAGTGTAATTTGGGGATGAATTTGTGTTTCTTTTAAATTTTCTAAATACTTAAAATATACACAGTATATTATTATATATAATACTTTCACCTAACTAGAATATTTTATGCCAATTCTTTGCCTTTTTAAATTAATTTTATTGAGAGATCATATATGTACAATAGAACAGTAGTTTTTATTATACTAAGTATACAATTCAGTGAGTTTTAATAAATGTATCTCTTCATGTAATTCCAACTACAATTTACAGCACCTGTTTAACACTGTCATTCTTGTGACTCTTTATTGCAAATCTCAGCCCTCATAGCCCCTGTCACATCCAGATAACACCTAAACTTCATCATTGCAATCTACATTACATTTGAATTTGCTAGAATTCTATAATAATGCAACATACAATGTATACCCTTTTTATCTAGCTTTTTTCCCCTTGTGTATTGATTTTAAGACCTTATCCTATCCTATCCCATCCCACCCCACCCCATCCTACCCCACCCCAT
>PVLD010026595.1:0-21982 GCA_004027595.1 Dinomys branickii | reverse complement strand
CATCGCTCTCCGGCCCCGCCTACCAAGGGCGGCTGTGCAGGTGCCCCTGAGTCCCAGCCTCCCTGTGGGGTGCGCGTGGCTGAGAACCACCCTTCCTGCCCTCTCCCCAAGGTCTTGCAGATCACAGCTCTGCTGTGTCAGAACGGGCGTCTGCACAGCCATTCCACCTGCGGACCAAACCCTGTCATCCCTGTGGCAAGACTGGTAGCACTTCTTCTTGCTTGAGAAGAAGTTATATCTTGGGAAGATCTCTAGTCCGGATGCCACTTACTTCTGTGTGATTTGCTCTACTTCTTCCCTTCTTTCTTTCTTTCTCTCTCTCTCTTCCTTCTACGTTGTTTCATCGTGTCATCTGCAACCACATCCATTGCTGCTCTGCATTAATGCTGTTCCTCTCATAAAAAACTGCACCATAATCATTTTTGCAAGAATGTGTTCAATTATTTTCACCCTTTCAAGCATCACTCCTTGCTAACACAATTGGAAAATCACTTCTAAGAAAGACACATGTTATATATCCTCAGTTTTACTGATATTCAGAAATTTTCCCTTATATACCTCCCGTTGAAAAGGAGAGGTTAATGGAGTTTTGGGAGTAGCTTTAAGGCAAAATTTATTCCTTCTCTTGATAAAGGAGGTTATGAATATGTCGTTAGGAGCAGTGTTCATTCTTTTTGGGAAAAGTTCACAAACATTATTTGTATTGACAGAACACCGAGAATTCCATTCTGATTCCAGAGACCCGTAGCCTTGTTCATCTACTTTTTATTTTCTCCTTAACCAAAACCTACAGACCCTGGCCAGAACCCTTGATCCCTGCCACCTTGTTTTGGTAAGTGTCCGCATGAGAGTTCCTGCTGATGCCTGTTAATACAACCATAGCTTATTTTCTCACTCTTTGATGCATAACTAAAATGTTCCCTTTATTTTCAGTGTTATAAATATTGAACTCAAAGTTCAGTTATACCTCGCCAGGCAATAAATGTTTTCTAACAGGTTTAGGAAAGAAATTGCAGTTGATGTTCTTTTGTATCACCACATTACAAAATTTTACTAAAGAGTTGTGTGATTTTAGCTCTTTTACTTATTCGGTAATTTACCAACATTCCTAGTATTCAGCAGATCTGCTCCTGTCCATTGTCTCAGGCTTAGCTTTGGAGACCGTGTGGTCTTGTTCTGTGTGTGAGTCCATGCTGGGTGTACTAGCCAGTGAATACAGAATATTCCTCAGCTTGAGTGAAACAGGGAATTTCTCTCACAAGAACACCAAAGGCTCCAAAGCGATAAAGATGGAAAAACAATTCAGGGCTCACAACAGACAAGGATTTGTTCGGGGCTATGCTGCAGGCGGCACTTTGAAGTGTGACTGTGCTGAGAGAAGGAAGAGTCTCACAGGGCATGTTTCTGAGACTTGATAGCATCGTTCCCCATGCAAACAACACAATACTCAAAGTCATGGATCAGAATGTATTGTGGGATACACATGTTCAGGATCTGTGAGCACTGAGCCATCAGCATACCAGAAACATTTGACAATTCACGCCTACTTTGCATTTCAAATTAAGAGATGTTCACTTTTTATATCGCCCTGCAGTCAGGACGTCAGGGCTTCAAAATGTAGCCTGAGAATTCAGGGCCATATATTGGCTAAACATTATCGCTCCTCTTCATTCAATTGTATACATGTTGTGGCATAGGTAACCTTAATTTTACTACATATAAGAACAGCGTGTACTCTACACAAACTGCACAGGCTGAAGTATTTGCATAGTGGAGCAAGGCAAAAGCAACCTCAAATGATATGGAGATTGGGGTTTTCTGGAGAAACAGTTAAAGGAGAAAACCTTACTGATTTCTTCTTCATTTAACAGTAACTGTTTTTGTTTTTTTAAGGGAAATATTTATTGGTAATTTTAAAACACAGCTTTGCAAGCTGTAAAACAACACCACCTTAAAATTTTGAGGAAGAAATGTACCAACAGGTATAAAATCGAAATTTCAAAGTGAGATGGAGATGCACACTACTATTTGCTATTGTAATAAGAAAATTGTATTTCAATTCAGCTTTCATGAACTTATTAACTGAATGTTACCCAAAAATCATACAATTACAGGTGTCATTCCAGCGTGTGTGGCTCAAACTACTAACACACATCTATTCCCTCATCTCTGCTGGGAAGCTCTTCACCCAGAAATTAGACTAGAGGTGGACCATTGCATGTGTGTGTGTGTGTGTGTGTGTGTGTGTGTGTGTGTGTGTGTCTGTATGTATGTATTTTGTTGTAAGGAACAGATAAAACCATTGAAAAACATATTACCCCAGTGACTTTCTGTCTATTTGTGTTTTATTGACTGGCTGTCCCACAGCCTGGTGCCACGTTTCAGGGGATAATAAAGGCTCGTGGTCTCTCTCATGGGAGGGGCTGGCAGGGATCCTCACTCTTCCTCTTGACACTAGACTTGCAGAACGGCTTCAAGGGTTTAGGCCACCTGTTTCTGCACAATTTCTGTTCGATCTTCTCAATATGCTCTGTTCCCAGGAAGACCTAGCCTAAATGTGTGATACTGGGTTGTTCATTAAATACTTTCCAAGACAGGTACTTGCCAACTGAGCAGCTGTGAGAAGTTACCCTGGATGAGTCAGCCTTTAGTTAATCGCGCCAAGATCAGTAGCTCCTCATTTTGCTGGGGAGTCACCTTTGTGAGCCATTCCACAAGGCCTCCCTTTGTGATTTCGTCTTCTGTGCTGTCTCTTTATGTTCTGGGTGTATCTGAGCTATCGGCATTCTCTCAGAATTCCAGTTCGCTATCTTCTCTCTGTTTTCACTGTCTTTAGAGGTTTTACATTTTCTTCAGCTGTGTTGGATTTAATTCGCTCTACTTTTCAGTTTCCTGAAGTAGAATTTTACATGAGATGGATTTTAGATGTATTTTTTCTGCTATATGCATGGAATGTTGTACATTTCACTGTAAGACCCCCTATGATATTCCATAAACTTTAATAAGGTCTATTTTATTCCATATTTTTAAAATATCTTTTCAGTTGTCTTCTTGATTCATGTGTTCTTAGAATGCATGTGATTTATCTTTCTAAATGCTGGAGTTGCCTTTTCACTGGATTGCTGGTTTAATTCCATTGTAGTCTGAGAACACACAAGGTGGTTCCAATCTTTTACTCTTGATATGGTCACTTTTATTGACAAGAATGTGTTCGATCTTGGTGATGGGTCCACATGGATTTGATAACAGTGTGTATTCTGGGCCAGGTCTGGTGGCAGCAGTTTATAATCCCGGCAGTAGTGAGGCTGAGGCAGAAGGATAGTGAGCTGAAGATCTCCTGAGGAGAAATAGTAACTTCAAGATCGTTCTGACCTATCCTGCTTATGAGGATCCTATCTGAGAACTAGAACTTGTGCTCTACTCATTGTTCGATAACAGTAGTTGGGTGTGAATTTTCTACATTTGGTTAATGGTGTGCTCTTGAGTTCAGTTGTGCCTCTTTTCTTATATTAGTGAAAATGATTTGTGAAGGGTTCATTTTGGCCTTTCTGTACATGTATATGACACACTTGGATTAGTTCTATTTCTGATTAGGACTGCTGGTGTCTGCCACTGTATTTGTGGTTTGATCTGTTTTATCAAGATTTTTATCTGCAACTGACACCCAAAAAGCATAAAAGCTGAGACACAATTTAACATTCCATACATATATACAGTGAATAATATTAAATTAGGCTAAACATACATATATAGTTTCCTGGGATGAAAACTTTGAAATGCTTTTTCTACCTTGCGAATGGAGGGCCATTATCATTTCTGGTCAGCAAACCATGCAGACCTCCCAGTTTCTTATTCATAGCTCTCAGTTCACACCCACTGATCAGCTCTTCCCTTCCCGTCCCCAGCACCCTCCTGGCTGTGGCCCCTGGTGGGCACCATCCCGCTCTCCCCATCTCTGCGCCCTCCTTGGAGATGCCCCGTATGGATGCAGCCAGGCAGGGCTTGTCTGTCCGCGCCTGTCCTACTGCACTAAACAGAGTGAGCCCTAGGTTCACCCATGCTTTCCCAGCAGCGTGATTCCCCTCCTTTGCGCTGCTGAACTCCGTTCCCTGGGTGTATTGCTACTTTTTCTTCATCCGGTCATCAGCTGGTGGACACGTCGGTTGGTGCTCTGTCTTGGCTCTTACGGACAGTGCTGCAATAAGCAGGGCAGCCCTGCTGCTCTTTGGCCTCCTGATTTCATTTCCCTCGAGTACAAACGCAGTGGAGAGATGACTGGGTCACATGGTGGCACCGTCTGTAATAGTGTGGCGCTCTCTTTCCCATAGGAAGCTCCATGGGGCTTTCCATACTGACTCACTAATTCACACTCCCACTGACAGTGTGCGAGTGTCCGTGCTTCACACCCTCATCAAGGCTGGTTACTTTTCTCCCTGTGGTCATAGGCATTCAGAGTGGTATTTCAGCATGGTTCAGGTTGAATTTCCCTGGATTTATCTCTATATTCAAGTGAGTGCTCTGTGTATAGCATTGAGTAGGTATGGTTTCACTGTGACAACGTCTTTATTAAGTGGTGTATTTAGACCCCTGACATTCAAAGTGATTATTGGTATACTGGATTGCGAGTTTCCATATTTTCTATGCTCTTCCAGTTGTTCTTTTTGGTGTGTGTGCTGGGGGTGAACCCAGAGCCCTGTGCATGAGAAAAATGCGCTCTATCACTGACACAGTGAGCCCCAGGATTGTTCTTATTTTTGTGTTTTACCTTTTATGTGTTATGAGTCTGTTACAGTCTTTGCTAGGGTAGTAGTTACTTTTCATTTTCCTTTGCTTGTAATTTTTAGCTCTCTTCATACATCTCTTAAGGAATAGTACTTTCATTTTTAAATTTTAAACTATGCATACAAATAATGGTTAGTTGAAAACCACATAGTAGCCGTGTATTTTATGGTATATTCTTGTGTATGTGTCCTCAGAGTAGGTCTGGGAGTGTGTATGGCTGTGTGTGTTGTTATGCACATGATATGAGTGGCAATAACAATACGATTGGCCAAAAGAAAAATAGCATTATTCTCTTCCTGGCAGGTACTCTCGTTACTGCTAAAGTGGTGTCATACTATTTTACGGGGCGCTCGGGTCAACTGTGAATCTCCCTCCACCACAGAGGGTCAGGCCGGCTGCTGTAGTAGGGCACCAGCCCTCTGCAGGCTCCTGAGCACAGGCTGCATTCAGTTCTGTGCTGTGTGGGCTTCTCCCCAAAGCAGAAGCTGTATCACAGTCACTAGGGGAGGGAGCTCACTGATAAGATGAAAACCGCATTTCCAGGTAACACAGTGCTTCAAAGAGACATCTAGTCACCTTTGCGGTGTTCTGTGGTTGATGAGCAAATCACAGTTTATGGCCATATGCTCACAAAAGGGTTAGAATGCAGTGCTGCATATCCTGCAAGATAGGTGTCACCTTAGAAGCTGTCTGCCAGAACAGATCTTCTCCGAACTGCAGTTGATTCTCGGTCTTCACTTGTCTTTCATAGCCTTGACCCATTTAAAAAATGGAAGTCAGGCATATTGTGGAGTGTTTCACAGTAAGGATTCTTAGATGGCTTTCCTAGTTATACTAGGGATGCACATTAATGTACACATTCTCATTTTTCTGAGTTTGAAGTCAAGAAAAAAATGAAGTTTATATTCTTTAGAATACAGAAGTAGAGAAAAATTTTTAAAGATAAGGTTGTGACAAATGCTAAATTCAAAATAGTGGTAACGTTTCCTCAACAAGGACAATAACAGAAGTGGCTAAGTACACTCAGGAGGGGTCAAAAATGTGGACAATGTTTATTAAGTTGAACAGGGACCTAGTTCTCCAGCTACAATAAACTAAATTTAAAAGCAAGAATTTCTCTGTACTCATCAGTTCAACCTTGCTCTTTCCCAGGCCTTAGAATCCTCCAATCTGTTCATGATCTCCATTGTCCTGCCTCTTCCAGACAACACATAAGTTCAGTTACATTCTCTAAGAGAACAATTTGGCTAAATTCACTTCGTACATGTCTTGGGGCTGTGAACAGAGCTGAGTGGTGCAGTGCCTGCCCAGCAAGTACAATGCACTGAATTCAATTCCAGTTACCTGCAAATAAATAAATTAATTAATAAAGCCTCAATGCATTTTTTCACCACAAACAAAAGAAATTTTTCAGGAAAGTGGTGTTTACCGTGGTGCAAACATCACACAATGTGTACAGTACATGTATCAAAGCATGCACACATCTAAGCATAGGTATGTGTCATTTCATGTTCCTACACTGACAAAGCAATTCTGATAACTAAGTAAATAAATAAATAAATAAGCCTGTCATTTTTTAAAAGTGTTTTTATAGAAGTTTGCATTTGAACTTACCTAAAGATCAAGGTCATTAACTGCTTTTTCACATGCTGATCACAAAATTGTGTAACTCTTTTTGTCTATTCAAAAACTTTTACACATTTTAATTGGAATATTCTTGTTCTTTTCTTTTTTCATGACTTATAAGATGCTTCATATATTTGGGACAACGTTTCCCTATCAGCTGTATGATCGGCAAACCATTATCTCCCATTCCTTGGAACATACTCAATTACACTAATTTTTTAAAATTTTGACTGAAGATCAGGTACTCTACTCTACCCTCTGTCTCTTGTGTTTTGGTGTCATATTTTCAAAACTATTTTTTAACCTGAGGCCTGTATCCCCTTGTACTTCTGTAGTTTTTGCTCCTGTGTTTACAACTATGATACACTTTGTTTCAACCACGTATGTTCCCTGAGATACAAAGTTCACCTAATCTGTGAACAACTTCTCCCCACCAGGTACCATGACACCCTTGAGAAATTAGCTGAATGTATAGAGAGAAGTTAATTTTGGACTCTGAACTATTGTGTTCACTCTGATGGCTGACCTCGTGCAACTACTATAAACAGGTACTATAATGTTCCAGTGTGTTTGTAATCAGATTAATCACCTTTGTTCTTTTTCAAAGTAGTTATGTATGTTATAAATATCAGATGATTCTATATACATTTTCACATCAACTTGCCTGTCACTGTCACTGAAAAAGCAACAGAGACTTCCAAAACACAAGTCCATGAAGATCTTCTTGGCAACATTAGATTGAACCCTGGAGCCCTATTTACACTTCCTGTCAAAAGAGGGATGAAACTATTGGGAATATATTCCATGATCTACGGTGCTTACACGTTCCTTCTCCTGTGATCATAGCAGTTATACAAGACAAAGGTACATGTTTGTATAAGCTGAAAAAGCATTGTCAATAATTCTATATAAAAATGCTATCTGAGTGGCCGGGGTGACATAAGTGCCTTCCTGGCAAGCACAAGGTCCTGTGTCTGATTCCCAGTTAAAACAAAAACTGCTCTGTGAGAGGAACTGCTTGCACTACAGTTATCAAACCTTATTCCTTCACTATGACATGCAGGATGGGTGCAGTTTACAACAAACTGAAAGAAAATCTTTAATTCATTACATAATACTACCAGTACTAAAATCTTTATTTTGTGGTTAAAAGCAACAAACTATTAGTCAACATGCTTTATGGGTAATTACTTAAACCAAGCCATCCAGCATCTTCAGAGAGGAATTATTTTTAGTTCCATGTATTGAATCTAAACTGATCCTGTACAGGGAAGGAAAAGAAGAACATTATGCTTATTGTGTCTCCATTGTGTTTGCATCCAGCATGTTAGCGTGTCTCTTCTCTGGCAGAGAATCTGAGGTGTGATGGACTCTGAAATCTATGGGGACCCTTCCTTGAAGCCATGTGAAAGGCTCAGCTCCAGTCACTGCAGTGCTGTGGGTCAGACCCAGGAGGGCTGCAAGGCCCTGACGAGAAAGCTTCCTCAGCGTGGGGCACTGTTGGGCTGTAGAATCTGGGGATAGCAGTTAGGTCCCTGAGGACCTGCCATCAAAAGGGGTCGGGAACCTCACCCTACCTGCCCCATGCCTTTGGTTTCTGTCTGACACGAGGTGAGCACGTTGCTCCTCCACAAGCCCCCACAGTGACGGGTGTGGCCGCAAAGGCCCAGAGACAAGGACGCTACTGACACTGGGCTGAACCCTCTGAACACATGAATCTAAACAAACCTTTCGTAATTTTAAGTCAATATTATCAGGCATTTCATACCTGACCTATCAGGTATACAGTGAGGTAAAACTAACACAGGCAATTTCTCCCAAACCTTTCATTTTCCAGCAAGCGGGCAAATAAAGCAACATTTAGGCCTGAAGCGCTTGACAGAGTGACAGTGCCCATCTCTAGTTAGAGGTGAGGACATGCAGACTGGAGCAGTGGCCAAGCGGCAACCTCGCCAAGGAGGTGGCAGGAAGATCCAAGGCCAGGCTGAGCTGAGCCAAACTCTGAGCCCTGGGTGCCCTGGGCATCCAAGATGACCTGCTTGCTGGTTCATGCTGAGGCAGTGACCAGGGTGAATTCCAGACTGGATGGCCCAAACCAGCCATTTGGAGAGAGGCCCTTCCCAAGCAGGGGGATGATGCAGGGAGGACCACAGAGCGAGTCCCCCTTCCAGTAGGTGATATAAGAATTTTCACCACACACTGAAAACTTCCCGCTGCAGATCCAGCACAAGAGTGTCCTCTCCAGGTCTAGGGGCTTCCAGGAAAGTTCATGAGGAGTGAGACTCTTAACGCTATTGTGCACTCACAACACTGGGAGAGCAGTGAATCCCCTTGGACCCCCTATGCAGGAGCTGAGGTGGAGGGCTGACAATGAGACGTGATGGCGCTGAGTTTTTAGCCCTGTCGTCATCCACCACCTGCGGGTGCTGGCAGGGGAGTGGACGTGAGGCCACTGGGCCTCCAGGGGCCCTCATGGAAGGCCAGGGAAGTCCTTCCAGTCTGGCACAGAAAGTTTGTTGTACCTCTTGGAAGAGACCCCTCCACTGCCTTCCAGGAGCCAGCTTTGAGGCCAAATTTGGGTGCCCTCAGCTCTGTGTTCACACTTTATTCCTGAAACGTCTGCATCCCTGGTCAACCCCCTTCCCTTGAGGTCATCAGGCCTCAAGATGCTCTGAAAGGTTCTCAGGATGTGGTGCTCAGTCTCCTTTTGCACAGAAGATAGTGAGGAGAGGATGAGCCATGACCTAGAAGCTATGGAGGCACCGGCCCCCGCACACCCTGCATGTTCACCATGGGTGGATGGAAGCCCCACTTTATTGAGGGTTCATAGGCCGTTCTCAGAGCTACTCTGGGAGGAAGGAATGCCATCCCAAGAACCTCAGCTTCACTGGTGTGTAAAAGATCATTCATTTTGTGTGCTTTTTTTAGAATCATAAAACATTGCTTCCAAAAATTCCTACGTAGATATCACTGGGAAGCAAGGTCCACAGCACAAGGTAGTGACATCATGAGACTGTAGCACCATCAAGAAGCAGCAAAACACTGGGATTCTATGTGTTGTTGATGGAAGATTTCATGCAAGCCATGTAGGCCATTGTATAGATCATAGGTACAATTTATTGCAAAAGGATAGATTTTTCAGAGGGAGAAAATACGGCTTTATGCAGGAAAGTGGGCAAGTGCCAAGATGGCAGTTGCATGGAATAAAATGTCAAGACATGTTTATATATTAACTATGTCTCTCAAGAAATATCCTTTCCTAGCTAAGTGTTGTGGTGCACTCCTGTAATCCTAGCACTTGGAGGCTGACACAGGAGGATTTTTGCAAATTCAAGGCCAGCCTGGGCTACAAAATGAGCTCAAGGCCAGCCTGAACTGCACAGCAAGATCCTGTCTCAAAGACAACAACAAGCCAGAAATACCTTTTCCTACCTCAGATGTTATTATTCTTTAGAAGGAAAATGGGCAGTGCTGAGCTAAGTGTTCCCTGTTTATTCCGTAGGTGAACATTTTCCACAGTTTCTTTTGAGACCTTGAGGATCTTTCCAACCCCTCGCTAATGCTCTGGACTTTGTGCTGGGCCTGGACCTTATCCACATACTCAGACGATGTTACATTGCCTTGAGCTAATCTTCAAATCTATATGCTTATGTGGATGTTATCTACAGCTAGTGACTAAAACAGCCTTAGACCAGCAGATGCCAGCTACTGGGCTCCTGACCTTCAAACCTCTAACACATGTGTGTGGGGGTTTGATTTTCTGGTTCTTCTCAGGTAAATACTTTCTAGGTCTAGTTTCAGAAATATACCCTACCCCAAACTGGGTGACAGAAAAGGGCAAAGAAGAAAGGGGAAGCTGTGTACATGTGTATATTAGCGTTCCTAACATAGTTATACTACTGACTTCTATCATTTTACTAAAAGGATCGGGCAATGATTATTTGATCGATTTTGCGTGTGTCTATTTCTTTTCCTGAGAAACCATTTTGAAGATATCAATATGTAATTCAACAACCCTTGTAAATTTCCTACTACTTTGTCTGTAATCCAGTATTGTTGTATTGTTCTTATGCTATTTTGTGAATGGATGTCTGTTTGTTAATATGCTTTTCTTCTTTTATTTTTTAAAATACATTTTTTAAAAAAAGAAATATACTCTACCCTGTGGCCATGAAGTTATTTTCCTAAGTTGGGATATGAGTAGATACATTAAATTGTTTTTGCATTCAGGTTGATAGAACATAATGAATTGCTTTTGGTGTAATCGGAGGTCAAAGGTCAATTTCATTTCCCTCCAATAGACATTCAATTTCTAGAACATTGATAGAAAAATCCTTCCCTTACACATTATCTTTCCTGTGAGTTTTTTTATTTATCTTGCAATTAAGAGGCTTCTGAGAAGATCAGAAGAGTGGACCATATCAAATTGCCTCATTCAGTGTGTAATTACTGATTGTGCACTACAGGTGCTTCTATAAATTAAGCAGATCAGAGCAAAAGGAAGCCCTAGGATGCTTGATTGATCACCTCATAAACCTTTTGCTTGACAAATCCTTGTCGAAGTCTCCATCTTTCAGCATGAAGATGGACTCTTCTCTTGGAACTTGCTGCAGTCTAGCAGCGTCCGGTACACTCTTTACTTTCCTGTAATTCTCCAATGTTTGGCAATTTTTCACTGACTGTGGCAGCTGCCTCCCACAGAATGCACCTCATGTGGCAGTGGCCAGACTCCAAAATTATTAGTAAGGAGCAGGAAAGCATACTGCCAACAGGTTGTACTTGGTGCAGAATCCAGTCATCTCTACATCCTTTATTCTAGGACACCAATTTTACTCCCCTCTACTTAAGGTGGACATTGTTTGAACACAGCACTGAGAAAGTTGCCTTGACAACTCACCGATGTCCTGGCTATAGTTGACAAAAAAACTTCTGAGCCTCAAGCTATGTACCATGAGAGCCAATGTCAAACTCTACAGTCAACTAACACCATATGATTTTTACTTAAATACCAAGATTTTTGTTTTGTTCTGTTACCCTGGTGGTCAACACCATGGGCCTCTGTTATAAAGGGCAAGCATTCTACCTCAGGGCTACTGCCACCACTCCTGACATGCCTAGATTTTAAACTGCAATATGGGACTCAAGTGCTATCCCGCATGAAAATCATGTAAGGGTGATGGCAAAGATTAAAAACAGTCAGACACTACGTAAAGTGGTGATAGCAGATTTAATCAGTAGGGACCATTGCCGTGGGAAGGAGAGGACAACACGACTGAACTCAGCTCCGCTTCTCTGAAGTGAATATACTTATATTCTGTTTCACAAGGAGAATAAGCAAATAAACACAGGGCAAAGGGGAAGCATGGCCTTGGAAGGGTGGAATTCAAAGTTACAAAAGTGTTCGCTGCAGATGGGTGAGGCCACCTTGGGATGGAGGTTTAGGCAGGAGCTGGACTCCATTTGCCTTTCACAGAGGTGAAGAGGCATTTTCAAAAAGAATCAATGAGTAACTCGAGAGAAGGAGAGGTGCGGTGTTAGGGGAGGCAGAGAAGCAAGGAGTGACAGAGCGTTGACGTGGATTTCACATCCTGATGCCCCCGAAGCCACACGGGCTCATAAGTGGGGTTTCCGGGAGGGGCCTGCGTCGTGGAGGTGTGATAGCCAGGAGCAGATCCACCCACTATGAATTTACAACTAAACACGATGCTGGGAGATGCACTTGGATCAGAAGAGGTGGTCATGGGGGCATGGCCAGGGCCGGACATCTCTCCCTCTCTCCTCTCTAGGTCTCTGTCCTTTCTGTCTCTCATGGCCTGAACAATGTCCTCTGCCCCACCCCTGTGCAAGCCACCCTGCCTTGGAGCCAGTTCACTGCGGACTGAAGCTTCTACACACTGTAAGCCAAAGCAAGCCTTTCCTTCAACTTAAGGGTGTAGAGTACATGGTCCCAACAATGAGGAAACTAACACAGTGTTAGCAGCAAAGAAGCAGGTACTTGCTGTGATGTTGCGGGACCACGTGGTCCAGAAGCCTTTGGAATTGGGTTGTGGTGGGTTTTCTTTTATGTTTGTTTTTTAATTTTAAAGACACATAGAATAACCATAACAAGATACAGAAATTCAAAACAAGATGATAGGAAGTTAACACTGGTTGCTGTATTGCACATTGTTATCTTCTAAGAAATTGCTCAGGTTATCAGGTACAGGCATGCAAGATCAATCAAACCATATAAGGACTTTTTTTTTTTTTGCTTTTGCTGTCTTCTGCCACCATAAACTGTTGCTTTCTGCCATGTGCCACCCTGCTTTGGAGCCAACCTATTATGGAAGGAAACCTCCAGAAACTGAAATAGGATTTCAGAGCAAAGCTTCAAGAACAGGAAATGAAGCTCAGCATAAGAGAGAATATATTGGATGGATCAATGGATGGCTATGCAAGGGGTGAACATTTTGCATAATGATAGTATGAAATGACAGAACAAAAACCAGGTATAAAACATTAAATCTACTAGAAGAGAAAGTAGGTAAAAATCTTGAAGACATACGGGTAGGCAAGAGAGTTCATGTAGAAAACCAAACTGCATGGGAACTTCTTCAAAGAATCAATAACTGGGATCTCATCTCACAGAAAAGTTTTTGCACATCTAAAAAAGTCACCAGCAGAGAACAGAGAAAACCTACAAATTGGGAAAGAGTTTTGGTCAACTGTCCCTCAAACAAAGGACTTCTCTCCACAACATATAAAGCATTTTTAAAACTCAAGCTCCCCAAATTCAAAGACCCAATCCAAAAATGGGTATCTGAGATCAATACACACTTTTCAGATAAAGAAATACAAATGTCAAATAAATACATGAAAAAATGTTTAACATCAGTAGTCATTTGAGAAATGCAAATTAAAACAACACTGAGATTCCACCGCATTCCAGACAGAACAGCTATCATTAAGAAATCAACCAACAACAAATGCAGGAGGGGCTGTGCAGAAAAAGGAACCCTTTGCTACTGTTTGTGGGAGTGTAAACTGGCGCAACCACAGTGGAAATCAGTCCAGAGATTCCTCAGAATACTAGGATTGCAGGTCCTATTCAACCCAGCTATTCAACTTCTGGTTATTTTCCAGGAAGAACTAAAATCATCACACCACAACATCATATATGCTCCATGTTTAAGCAGCACAATTTGTAATAACTAAATTATGGAAACAACACAAATGCACATCAATTGAGGAATGGGTAAACAAGACGTGGTATTTTTATGTAATAGAATATTACTCACCTCTAAAAAAGGTAAACTCAAGGCTGTTACAGGTAAATGGGTGCAACTAGGGATCATACTCATAAGTTAAATAAATAACACTCACGTGTGTAAACATTGTATTGTTTCCCTACTTTAAAACCTGAAAGAGTAAATGAAATCTGAAAGGAGCAATAGATAGTGTGAAAGGGAATGAAAATGCTCAAAAAGAAAAAACAACTGGGATGAGGGAAAGGAGAAAAGAAAGAAAGAAGGGAAATATGTATTTATGTACAAGGTGGCCGGGATAATTGTGCTGCTAATTTCTACAACTTTCTTAAAAGGAACAGATGACATTTAATTGTTTAATCCTTCTCAAATGTCTGTATTTGCTTACCTGAGTAACCCATATGAAGATGACAGTATGTAATACAATTACCTTATTTGAAATTCTGTATTGTTTTCATTGCTTTTACGTTGTTTCATTTATGTCTGCAAGTTTGTTAATATGTTTTGGTTATTTGATCTTTAAAAATAAAATTTAAAAAAAGAACAGGTAAAAAACCATACAAGCACTAACGATTCCTTTCAATAAACTAATAGAAATTACTACTACAATTATCTTAGCTATCTTATGTATATGTACACATCTTTTTTCCCTTTGTTCTTTTCTCTTTCACCAGTCTCAGTTATTTTTTCCTTCTGAGCAGTTTCCCTTTTGCAATATCTATTGTACCTTTTGGGTTTTATTTACTCTTTCAGTTTCTTATATTAGGGAGAAAATACAACATTTGCACATGCCATTCTGATTTCTTTCACTTATCAATATGGTCTCTGGTTGCATCCATTTATCCATAAAAGCCTTGAGTTTATCTTTCTTATTGCTGAACAGTACTCCATTGTATAAAAATACAACTTTTTTATTCATTCCTCTGTTGACGGACATTTGGTTTGATTCCACACTTAGCTATTACAAATTGTGCTGCTATAAACATGGGTGCAAATATATTGCTATGGTATGATGTTTTCATTTCTTCTGAGAAAATACCCAGAAAGGGAATAACTGTGTTGAATGGTGAGTTTTAAAGATTCAGAGAGGGGCTGGGGATATAGCTCAGTGGAATAAGCGCTTGCCTAGCAAGTGCAGTGTCCTGAGTTTGATCCCCAGTACCGCAAAAAAAAAAAAAAAAGATTCAGAGATTTCAGCTGGAGAACGCTATGAACAAATTTGATGGGAAATTCTGGTCAGAGCACAGAAGGCCACAATTCTGGCCATAGTATAGCTGGTAAACTTCAGGCGCAAGGGTCTTCTGTTGGAAACAAGGACTCTATTGTTATCTGAAATCAAGATCGGGCAAAAAAAATATTCTGTACATTTTGCTTCTGCACTGAGACTTTGAGGGAGCCTGAGATTAAGAACAGCAAACTAAACTGTTAGAGAAATTATCAGGACAGGCCAATGTCACAGTGGTGGGACGGGTTTTCCTGGGAGTGTTTAGCCAGCTCTACTTTGAGAATCTAAAAAACTAAGGCAGAGTTGGATGATTTTAAAAATTTTGTGTTTGGGTAGAAATGAAGCTTTGGTAAATTGGGAGCCTGCAATGATGGAGCAGAGAGAAGCTTGGTTGCTAAAAGGACTAACATTTTTAAAAGCTAAGTAGTTTAAAACAGGACAATAGGAAAAATACCTTCAGGAAATTTGAGGGCCCAGCATGGCCCTACCCCTTGCAGGAACAAATAGGTAAAGGGCAAAGACTTTGTTCTGAGAAGAGAGCCCTAAGGCACAAGGATGGAAACCAGCCCCACATCAGTGGGTCCCCTGGGGTTGATCTCACCGTGCTTCCCACCCAGGCACTTGCAGGTCCTTGGAGCACGCACAGGCCATCCAGCTTGCAAAATGACTCCCTGCTGCTCCCGCAGAATTTGGTAAAACTCACACTGTGCTTTTTCTGAGGTCCACGCAGAATGAATTGGGATGGCCTGCTTTGCTAATTGCTGTAACAACAGGGCTCAACAGAACACAGCTGTGGATAAATGCTGTTCTCTGAACTCAAAGATGCCTATCAGCTCTTTTCTCAACTTTCTAACAGTGAAGGCATCCAGAATTAGAGGTTCTGGCTTGGAATCAGGGGCAATGGCAACTCCCCAAAGCATCAGCCAATTCCAAGCCTGAGGCAATGAATCCCAGAGCCGACCTGGGAACCGTAATGCATCTCAAGAAAACTACTTAGGGGAGACTTGAGACAGGCATTTACTTTCTTGCTAAAGCGTCTTTGATACCTAGTTTTACCAGATGCTTCTCTGACCAGCTAAACTGGATAATCTCAGAAGCAGTGTGGGAAGCAAGGCCTTTATCTAAGGCAATATGTCTATGTGTTACTAAAATGTAGTCAGCCCTTGTTTCCAAGTTCTGTATCAGTGCAGTATATTAAGTGAGTAAAATATTCAAAGGAAATATTTGTGCCCCTACTCTACATTAAAAACTAGTTTGGTTGTCATTTATCCTAAGTGACACAGTGTAACAGTGATTTTCATGTAACTTACATTGCATGAGGCATTAAAATAATACTGAAACACTCTGAAGCACAGGAGAATGTATATATGCTTCATGTAAATACTACACCCTTTATCCAAGATTTTAGTGACTCCACATTTTCATATTTGTGGGGAGTTCTAGAATCCAGGCACAATTGCTGTGAGCCCTTTCCCATGTATTACCTCCTGGGTGAAATGCAGGGGGCATTAGAGAGTTCAGGTGGCAAACAGAAATGGAAGTGCCCCACTCTGTAACTCAGTCTCGCCTAGAAAGGAACACACCACCTCACACAGTGCTGACATTCTATTGCACACAAGGGCAACATGGCACTGCAAAGCCCTTTGCAGTAAAAACCATGGTCACTGTCACCCTTGATGGCCAAAGGCCTCACTGCAAACAGATAACCGCTACATGCAAGAGAAGCCTAGCAGCTTCCCAGTATCTTCAGTTCTCATTGCCATGTGGGTACCAGGACCACAGAGCATTCTAAGGTGGTGACAGGATGTAAGAACATGAAGAAATTTGCATTCCATCCTTGCTTCCCTTGTAAGAGACAGGGAATCTTGAGCTCAAGTGATTCCCATGCCTCAGCCTCTCAAGTAACTGGATCTATATGTGTGTGATACTGTGCCCCAAACCACCTTCTCTTAAGAAATGGTGTAGCCTTCTGAGTCTCAGGTGCTGGCTGGGCATCCCTGCCTCTCTCCCTAAGGGTATCGTTCATCTGAACCACTTGGGTCTGCATTATTCCTTTATCAAGTAAACACACCAGCCAGCCTGATTAAAATTTCTCTGCTCTGATTCTATAAGTCTCCTTACACTAGCAGGAAAGCACGTCTGTGAAAGCCAAGTGCACATTTTGGTTCCATATCTCACCTCAGGGACTGTGTGAGTCTCACTTCTCAGGCTATCAGACCCTGACAATAAATAACGTGTATGTTCTCAAAAACCAAGTCCTGGGCAAGGGATGTAGCTTGAAGGCACAATGCCTGCCTGGCAAGGGTGATGTCCTGGGTAAGACTGCAAAAGGGACAGTGAGTGTCCTTGTCCCTGACACTCTCCTTCTGCCCCAGTCTGTTAGCATGAAGGCACATCCTGGTACTGTGAGGAACCAACTCCTTACTTCCCTTGTCCTTGGTTCTCTGTGCCCTTACTGCAAGAATTCAGTCAAGACACACAGGCAGTGTTTATTATAAAGTAGATAGAATGAGAATCACATTCTCCCACAAAGACATCTGCACCGAGGGCAAGTTCGGGTGCATCTCCATGTACACAAAGGTTATTCCTGGTGTTTGTGGAATAAGAATAATTATGACATTTACCAACGTTGATATTTAAATTTTACTCTGAAATTCAGCATGTATTTCTGTCCCTTTTATATGGTCAGTTTTTCCCCCACAGGTTTTAGTCATGTAAGGAATTCACAAAAGAAAATTTATGAAAGATCAGTTCTTAATCTAAACCAGTTCCCATCCCAGTGCAGGAGGATCTTTAATAAACATTTTCATTCCTGATGTCACTAAGCTCTGTATTGTGGCAGCCAGGAATATCAGAAGAAACCTGCCCAGTGTATAACCTTCAGATATCAGTTTGCTCTGTGGGATTCCTTTAGGTTTAAGACCTAAAAATGATTAAAAAGTACTACATATTGTAATTGTTCTGTCATTAACTGGCAATGCATGCTATTGGAGACCCCTCACCAATCCTCCGGCCCTACTATCTTTCTGCCTAACATTCACCTCTCAAGAGTTGGGACCCTAAAAGGTATTGGGGCACCGCATCATTCTGGCTACTTCCTGCTGAATGCGGGCGTCGAGGGGAAGGAGTCAGGGTCCACACTCTTGCTGACTTTCAGGTTCAGGGGCTGTGGCAGGAGCTCCAATATACAGGACTGGCTCCTCACTGTGCAGAACCATAAACACATAGATGTACTTTAAATTAGAAGAAATATACATTAGAACACATCCCACTAAACATCGTCGAAATAAAAGAAGCATAAGGACAAGGGTACTAACAGTTATTAACCACACCCATCCAGGTACATTAGAGAGGTGAGCCCACATCCTCTCCCCAAAGCTGGGCGGACCTGCTCTCACATGCTCCCCACCTGAGCGATGAGGAATGTACACACAGCACTCAGCCTTGATGACTGAACAGTTCCCACCTTTGGCTGCTGTCAAAGCATCACGGGCCATCTGATGTTGCAGTGCCGCCTTCCTCAGAAGCTGGACTTCAACGTCTAACACAGAGATCTCTTTGGCTGTGTGATGAAGGGCTTTCTCAAGATTGCCAGTCAGGGAGTCTATCTGCCAAATTACATCTCTTAATCCCACAGAGCAAACCAAGTCAGAGGACAGACCAGGATGCTCATGGAACACACTGCGGGTCCTTCTGTGCTGTGACACAGAGAGGTTGGCGGGCTGAAGAATAGTTTCCAGCCATTGCCCTTGCATCCAAGGAAAATCCAAGGTGCATCAACCAAAGCACAGCATTACAAAAGCACAATTTTCCAAGTAAGGTGACAAAAACTATTAACAGTATCCCTTCTTTTAACCAAAGCACTATTACCCCACAAAGTCACAGAAAAGACAACAAAATATTGTGAGAGCCTAGGACGAGATGACGATAAACACAAACTACAGCCTGAGGCATCAGACTGAGTGTAAAAGATCATACCTGAAGCATAGTTTCACACTGATGAGAGTAATCCCAGGCCCATGGGGTGCTGCAGCCTTTCCTTAAGACCAGAAAATGAAACTTTATAGTCTCAACCAGAGAGAGAGACAGAGGGAGACAATATGAATGGATGTGGGGAGTCTCACCTTACCACTCAGTCAGTTAGTGATCCCAGTCAGCACCAGAAAAAGGGTCCCAGGAAGCCTGGGAAGCCTGGGCTTGTTACTGTGAGGAAACGGCCCCTTGATTCCTCAGCCCTTTGATCCTTGCTCCCTTGAAGAAAGGATGCGGGCAACAGGTAGAGTGTGCAAACACCTGGTTGTATTTATCTTAAAGTAGATAACTGGATGTGACACTGGCCAGGAAGAAGCCAGTCCGGGGTGCCAAGCCATCTGTGCCCAGTGCAGGTTGGGATACACTTTATGTGCACAAAGGGAGCAAGGATAATTATGATGCTTATCCACATTTTTACCTAGAAGTTACTTTAGAATTGCAAAATGTCTCTGCTGATTTTAGATGCTCAGTGTTTCCTTAAGGGATTCACTCACGGAAAGAATAAACATAAGAGAATTCAGAAAAGATCAGTTATTGGTTTCAATGAGTTCCAGCCCAAGGCAGGAGGGTCTTTTAAAAACATTTCTCTTCCTGATATCACTGGGCTGCATGCTCAGGGAGCCAGGAATGGAATAGCCCTTGTTGTGAAGTTAGGTGCCCGGGAACCCAGGTATTAGAAGGAAGGTGAACAACCTCTAACCTTGCAATGTCACTATGTTCTGGGGGTCACTTTCAGTCTGAGATCTCATAAATGGCCATAAATGTGCCATACATTGAAGTGCTCCTGCAGTTGCTGGCAGTGCATGCTGATTGGGAATACCCACTCCAACCTTTTGCTCTGCTGAAGTCCAAGTAGCTGCCTAACAATTGCATATAGTCAGCATTCATATCGATGAGAGCTAAGCAGACACATGTCCTCCTTGTGACCCATCCTTCCCTATGATTCCTGTACCTGCATATCCACATCATCAACCTCAGCCCTCTTTCTCTCCTTTACACTTTATCCAGAGTACTGGCTCTTGGAGGGCCCAGTACTTACACCAGGGGTGGGGGCAGCCTTCATCCTAGCATGGCACCATGAATCAATCCCAGCCTCACATCCAAAATCCCAGCATCACACACTCTGGGGGCAGCAGCCTACTAACACTGCCCTATGCAGGACAGCCCCATGTGGCCCTGGGGCAGCATCCAGAGAGAAGCCATCAGGGTCACTTTCCAGTCCCTGGGAAAGAATACTGGGCACCCGCAGCTTAAAGGAGGAGAGGTTCACTTTTGCTCAGGTTCAGGCCACAACTGCCTGGCCCAGTGGCAAGAAGGGACCTGGTGGAAGAGCACTGCAGAGGAAAAGGTCCCAAGTTATGGTGTCCAGCAGGCAGAGGGAGAAGGGGGCAGAAGGACCAGAACACACTTTCCCAGCCCTGGCCCCAGCCACCCGGGTCTGAGGGGGACCCACCCCCTAAAGACACGTTTGCCCCGGATTCATCAGCCTTAATTCACTGAGGGTGCAGACCCCGAGAGCCAATCATCTTCCTCACAGCAGAGGGGGGAGGGGCACTCAGACCTAAGCCACAGCAACTCACTACCGTTTCCTCTGACACCTGTACTACAGCCATGCTTTCAGCTAAGGCCACACAGATGATGTGCATGTTCTCCTCTGTGAGACTTTCAGCTTTCACCTCTTGCCTTTAGGTCGATGACCCAGTTTGAGTCAATTATGTAGATAGTGTAAGAAAGACACTTTGCCTTAGATACTGACTTGTCCAGGCAACATTTTTTGAGAAAGACGTTTTTCTCAAATTGACTGGTCTGGCAACTTTGCAAATGCAGGTGACCCTAACCAGAACAGTAGTTTCTACAACTCTTGGACACTCTGTTCTAACGACCTATAGGTCTTTCTCTATGCCGATTCCACAGCACCTGGATTCCTGTATATTTTAGGAAGTTTTAAATCATGAGTATGAGTTTATTACATTCCTGCGTACTTCTTTCCAAGATTGTTTGCCTCTTGTAGACCTTTTGTGTTTCTGTGTGGATTTTTACATCAGCTTCCCAGTGCAGTGCAGGCAACACAACAAAAAGTTAGCTGAGCTTTTGATAGGGAGTTTTGACTTCATAGATATATTGGGGGTGATGGACTCCCATAATGGTATTAATCTTTATAGAAAATGAACATGCATTTTTCTCCAGTACTTAGCATTTAAATCTTTCAATGCATTTCATAAATTTCAGTGTACATATTTTACACAAATTGTAATAACTTTTCTGAGTTTTATTTCATACTGAGGCTATTTTAATTGTTTTCTCAATTTCAATTTTGATTTCACAATTGCTGATGCATAGTAATCTAATTACTTTTATGTACTGACACCATTACCAAACCGAACTGAACTTATTTTCTGATTTCTAATCCTGTTTTAGTAGAATCATTGGAATTGTCTTACATAAGAAATCGTCACTGTGAAGACATTCAGTGTCCTTTCCAGCTGGGAGGTTGCTGTCCTACGTGCCCTGACAATATCTTCCAAAACAAAGTTTAATAAAAGTGGCAAGAGAGGACACACATGGCTTATTATTTTTCCCAGGCGAAAATCCAAAATTTTTCTGTAAACTGCATGGTGTTATCTGAATTTCCATAGTTAAACTTTGTATTGTTTCTATACAGTTCCCTTCTGAGCTGGGCATGATTATGCATGCTTACAATCCCAGCCACTCAAGAGGCTGCAGCAGGGAATCCTGACTCAAAATTAACAAACTGAGGAAAACCCTGTCTCAAAATGCAACACAAAACAAAAACTAACAACATTTCCTCTTTGCCTAGTCTGACAGCACTGTGTTGGTGTTTTTGTCATGTGTGAGCTTTGGACTCATTAAATGCTTTATCTCTTCGATGCTCATGTGTTTTCTGCCAGTTATTAGCAAAGCGCACTTCAAGGACTGTTTGCCTGAAGCTCCAGTGGCCTGAGCAGTTAAGGTGCCCCGGGGTACTTCTGCAAGAATCGTTTTCCTGTGCTACACCAAACTTGCACTTTTGTGAGTAAAACCCCTTGGTTACGGTGAACAATGCTTTCCTACG
>PVLD010026594.1:0-21984 GCA_004027595.1 Dinomys branickii | reverse complement strand
TCCTCATCATCTTCTACACTGAGTAGATTTGCCCCATCTTTATCTGTATCTCTTTCGTTTTCTTCTTCATGATCAAAGCTCCAATTATTTTTAAAACCTCCATCTCTCGCAGACTCTGATCTAGTCAAAGCGATATAAACACTGCATCTACAGTCAAGTTAACCAACAGGAAAGTCCTTAGTCCACGGCTCCCATGAAACGCAGCCGTACTCTGCGGTCCTCACGCAGGCGAGCAAAAGGCCGCTGCCGCCACCGGCCCAAACGCTCCAACCTCGCTCCTGCCAGCCGCCATCTTCCTCTCTGCAATGCTATCTTCAAGGTCTGAAAGTCTACCTTCAGCTTTGTTGAAGCAGTTTTGCAGCTTTCGGTGGAATTTTTATTTCCTGGATATCTGTTTGAATCTGTTTCATGCATTCTCATTCTTTCCTATATTGTTCATTGAAGGTTCCCATCATTTTTCTATGCTCCTCTATTTTTTAAATCTATGTCCTCTTTAGATGTGCTGAGCAATGCTCTCATTATTGTTATCATTTCTTTTTTTTTTGCCGGAGAGATTTTTTCTAATCTGATTTCTTCAATGGCATGATAGAGCTGTTTCTGTACTTTAGTTGCTATTATTTCAGAAATGTCAGGTGCATGTCTTCCCAGTGCTCTATGTTAAGGTCTCCTGGACTTGTTCTGGGTAGGGTAGAGTTCTAAGATCGCATTTTGCTCCTTTGTCTTGTCATTTTCAATGCACAATGTGGACTTCTGAGCCTCACTCTTCCTGAGCAGCTCACTGAAGGTCCCTGTGTTCCCTGGCATTTAGACTCATTCTGGGATGGTGGCAAGAAGCAGAGCAACAAGCCTGGGTCTGCCCAGGCAGCTCACTCAAAGTCCCTGGGTTTACAAGAGGTCAGACTTGCCCTGTGATTGTGGTGGGAGGTGGAACACTGAGTCCAACCTTTCCCAGCTGCTCATAACATGTACCTGGCTTTCTCAGGGGTCAGATTTGCCCTGCTATATTGGTGGGATGCTCGACTCTGGGTCTGGACTCTCCCAGCAGCTCACACAGCACCCTTGACCCTCCTGAGGTTCAGACTTGCCTGTGGTGGGGATCAGAGGCAGAGCACTGAGTCCAGCCCATCCCAGAATCCCAAGGAGTGGACCCAGCTTTGCAGGGAGTCAGACCTACCCTATGATGGTGGTGGGAAGTAGGGTGCTGGGTCTATTTTAGTTTTTTGAGGAAATGCCACGCAGTTTTTTTAATAGTGGTAGTAGTACTTTACATTCCCACCAACAAGGTAGAAATGGTTTCTTTTTCACCATATCTTTAGCAGTGTTTGTTGTTTTTTGAATTCTTGATGATATTATTTGTTATGGAATAAGATGGAATATCAGTACTGTTTTGATTTGCGTTTCTTCAATGGTCAAAAAATACCAGACACTCTTTTGTATATTTATTGGTCATTTTGGAAATGTCTGTTCATTTCAATTGACCATTGTTTGATTGAATCTCTTTGGGGGAGATGTCTATTTATTTGAGTTCCTTATATATTCTACACATATCTGAGGAGAAGCTGGCAAAATATTTTTTCATCATGTAGGTTGTCTTTTTTGTTATTTCCTCTGCTGTGCAGAAGGATGTTAAGTTGTCCCATTTGTTGACTGTTGGCTTTTTTTCTTGTGCAATTGGGGTTCTAGCCAAAAGCACTTGCCTATTCATATGTCTTCAAGAGTTTTATCTATTTTATCTTCCATCAGATTCAGTGCTTCTCTTTTAATATCTAGGCCTTTGACCTATTTTGATTTGATTGTCATGGAGTGTGAGAGATATGAGTCAAGGTTCATTCTTCTCCATGTGGATAATCACTTTTCTCAGCATAATTTGCAAATTTCTCCGGTTTATATTTGTGGCCTCATTTTCAAAGGCTAAAGGTGTCCAGTGCTTTTCCTATATTCTCTATTCTATTCCATCAATCAACTGTTGGAGAGCCCTGCACTGAGCCTGAATCTCCTGCCTTGTGCTATAGCACAGGGCAGAAAAGGAAATTAAAGAAAGAGAGAGAGAGAGAGAGAGAGAGAGAGAGAGAGAGAGAGAGAGAGAGAGAGGGGAATATTTTTAAAATTCTTTAAATCAATTACTATCAATGGCCAATCTTGTGGAGTGGCTGTGGCACTAGAGATGCGTGGTTTTAATGCCCCCATGGATAATAAGCAAGCACTGACTATTTGTAAATCTGTAACAGAATCCATTTTCCTGACGTGATGGGAACCATAAACACAAGAGAGTTCTATGGATTGACAGATGGTTCCAAATGTCCTTTGTGTAATTGTTCTGACAAAAAGGACTACAAAATTTGTAGCTTTTTCTTATTTAGGGCCCAATGATTTACTCATACTGGTTCAGTGACATTCATTGTAAAGGCTGGACTGACTCAGGTAGAGAAATGGCAGTGGCTCTTATTATAAATTTAATTCATAGCCAATTCCTGATCTATCCTTTTGCATCATTGTTTTTATGGGTGTTGGATCTTCCCAGAGCTGTTTTCCTAGTTCTTCTCCTATAACCTACCCTGTATCTAGTATCATGTGTTGGCAAGGACTGGAAGCCAGCACTTTCTGATTTTAAAACAGAAGGGGGCATAGATCCTATTATTGTTTTCCATTCTTTAAATAAGTTGACAGGGATAGGTGCCATGAATGTACCCCTTTTGGCCATCTGGCCCTTCACAAGGGAGTGATGAGGCACTTTGTAAAACCTGTGTAGGGGACCTCAACTCTCACTAAACCAGCAGTACATCCCAGTCTAGTGTGCCACAAGGACAGCCAGAAATGAGATGCAATAATGAGCACATCACCACCAGTATCAATTAACACTGTAAAATTTTTCCATTAATTTTAAATTGGCAAGTTGGTTTATTTTTGGTTATTTTTTCAGCAAAATATATTTCACTTTGTAAGGGTTTAGACAGATCTGCATCTCTAACCTTGAATAAACCTTTATGTGTGATTTTAGGCTTAGGTATAATATGTTCACCTTGTTCAAAAATCCAAATTCCCTGGGAACAGATACCTGGATTTGTCCTTCACAATCCTCATCAGTAATAGAAGGTACTACAGTAACTCCCTTTGGTATCAGGTTGGTTTTTCCAATTAGCAGTCCAGTAGTGCCAGGAGGTAGAGGCCCAAATACATCTGTTGACATTAAGGTGTGTATTTCACTTCCTAAAATGATGTTGTTTGCTGACTGTAGGCAGATCTAATCCTGCACTCCTGTCTGTTCTGCAAAGGAGAAAGGATCTGTTCCTCCTGGAACCCAAGCTAGGAACATCTTGTTTTATACTTGGGCCTATGTCTGAACAGGATACAACTGGCTTAGGGCTGTTGGGAGGCTCCCAACCCCTTCCTTCGCCCCATTGTTTGAAGAGCCCAAGGGGACCAGGCTCACTTCTTGATTCCCTCCAAGATAAATCCATCTTTATTATATTTGGAATGGCAACACTTTGCCCAGTGGTAGCCTTTATTACAACAAGGGTACAAAGTAGCTAGACTAGATAATTTATTTTAAAGGTGGTAGGACACCTTTTGTGTCCTTGGACCATTGCAAATTTTTCTAAGGTGTTCCACTTTCTATTTTCAAAAATATTTGAGCTCGTTTTTCTCACCTTTAAATTATTGGATAGGGATTGGCCATTAAGGCTGAATTGTAAGAGGAGGAGTCTATATTTTGGCAGGCTCTTATATAAGTTCCAAGATCATTGGATCCACTAACAGATAAAAGGGCTTTTTTATGATCGTGATTAGAGTTTCCAAAGCAACTTTAAGAATCAGAATATTAGCAGATTCAAGATTAGAAATTTGGTGATTTACAGCTACCTGTAAACAAGTCACAAACTCAGTATATGGCTCAGTTGGGCCCTAAAGCACCTGAATGAAAGATTGTACTGGAGCTCCCCCTTTGGAGATGGAAGCCCAGGTGCAGCACAGCAAACTAGCAGTTTGCCTGAATAGTTCCATGGGGCAGTGCACCTCTTCACCTAAACCAAACTATCTGCTGGTGGCCATCAGCATATCCATGGTAATCTGTGGGCCATCATTTCCAGCCTCATTTTCATAAGTGATCTTAAGGGAAGATCAAAATGTAAATATTTAGCAGGCAAAAGACATGTTTTAGCAAAATGGTGAAAATCAGATGGAATCAACAATGTAGTCCACAAAAGATTTTCTAGTAGTCCTACCATAAAAGGACTTTAAACACCATTAACTATACTTTGTTTAATTTCTTTTAACACCTTGCTTTGAAAAGGATGGTGAGTCTCTACCCATTGACCCAGGTGGTCTGGGTTATCCATAGGCCCCACGGCGAAGCACATAGGACCACTGAGATCCTCACCACTAGTAGCTGCCTGAGTTATTATTTTACAGTAGAAAGGGGTAGAGGAACGCTCATGTGGTGGATGCAACTCAGGTGGATGAGGACAGAATTCTACATCCTCAGCAGTGGGTGCACCAGGCACAGTGAGACTGTCGGAGGACTTGTTTTTTATTATCCTCCCAACACTCAAGCATTGTGAAACTTAAACTACCCTTTTTTGCCAAAGGTGGCTTTCAGCTATTAAGTTTAAGTTAGTGGTCTTGCATGTGAATTACAGAGGCAAGAGCACCAACCAAACAAGGCTCTAGGTTGTAAACATATCAAGGTAAATAAGTGACTACCCCAGCACTGAGCAGTGTGAAGATTTTGAACTGCTTGCTCTCGTGTGTCTAAATCAAGGGTTCTGTGGTGGATCGACAACTGGTAGTCAACTTATAATCCCCAGCAGAACTGAGTAAGTGTGGCACTGGGTGTGGGAGGCCCACCTGAGGACTGTTGCCAGCAGCTTAAGAAGCAGAACTGGAGAAGAAGTTAGGCTGTTTGGAGCTGGTAAAAGCTATAAGGAACTGTTGGTTCTGCTGGAGGAACTTGTCATGCTGGCTGACCTGACGAACTTGGCTGTTTTCATTCTCTGAGGAGGTCAGGAGAAAACTTGTTGGCACTGAGAAAACTTCAGTTCACTTTGGAGGAGCTCTGGTCCTCACTCTGAGCATTACTTCCTGGATCAAGTGGGGAAGATGGTGCACTGCCAGTCTTCTGGAGAAGCTTGCTGCATTAGGTTTCCTGATGGGACCTCAGCTGTCTTTACCACTACAGCAGCTTGGGATCTCACTGTTGCTGAGGATGGCTATGGTACTTTTCAGGAGAGCTCTGGTTCTTATTTTTCATGTCACTTTCTGGCTCCAGTGTAAATCCCTCAGCCTGCTAGCACAGATCCTTCATCCTGCTGGCACAGACCTCCTAGACTGCATCACTGATCTTTGGGCCTTCCCAGCACAGATCCGTGAAAGAGGCCTTCATGAAATATTGTTACAGGCTCTAGGCCTCTGGTTGAACTCGTGGGAGGCATTGTTAGGGGCTCTATGTCTTCAGCTGGATTCATGCAGGACAGTTCCTTTGGAACTAGGCCCTCAACTAGATTCCTGGGTCTTAGTCGGTGGACAGATTTTCTGCACTGTTTTGTATATCATTCTTCGGGTGACTATTATAAGTAATTGTATAAACTATATGTCTTATATTGTTCACCTTGCACAAAAACCCCAAACCAACACAGGTTCCTACCCTGATACTTTTAAAGACTGCATTTAACAATATCATGTGGTGTCTGGAGATACTACTTGACATTGTGCATTTTGCCTTTTCTAAAAGAGATTTTAGCACCTGAATGTGTTTTCTTCAACAGAAAGAGATTTTAAAAAGAGATCTTAAAAATGAGATTGCCTCATATTTTAACCCAAGAAAATATCTTACTTGCATCAAAATCACTAATCTTAGATCCATGCTGGATGTTTCTGGAGTAGTCACATGAGATCTGAGTGCTATTGAAACATTCCTAGTAAAGCCACCAGGCAGGCAAGAATGCCATGGGTGCAGGCCATGTTGGACACTAGTTATCAGAGACAACCGAAGTGAGCCCTAATATCCTACCTTGTGTTACAGTGCACAGTGAAAAGAAAGAGCAAGAGACAAAATGGCTGTGCAGCAGGGATCATGAGGAGCAAAAAGGGTATGAGCCAGCAAGAACCTTTGTATGTATCAAGGAAAACGGTAAGACGATTATCAGATGACTCAGAGGGTGGTGGTAATCTTAAACTAATCAGGATCTTGCCTTGGTGCATCTATAGTCAGTAGTTTTAGTCTTGGTCCTAGTCTTCATGTTTTTAGGCTTAGTGTTCTTAGTCTTAGTTTTAGTCTTAGTTATAGCCCTAGTGGTCTTAGTCTTGGTCTCAGTAGGTGGGACAGGATGGCCTACCCTTAATAAGATAAAGGGAAATCTCAAAAGGGTGATACGAGTAATCCCAAGCTTCCATTCATCTCCTAGGGAAGTATGTAAAACTATCCATTGAGAATTTTGTGGTCCTCGATGATCAATCTGTGTGTCAGTATCATGCTGTTTTACCACTGTAATTTTCTAATATAATTTAAAATCTGAGATTGTGATGCCCTATCTTTGTTGCCCAAGATGTTTATTGCTATTTTGTATCACTTTGGTTATATATAAATTTTAGTATTTTTTTCTATTTCTGCTAAGAATTTGTTTGTACCTTGATTGACATTGCATTTAATCTGTATGTAATTTGGGGTAACTTGGTAGTTGATTAATCGTCAACTTGCATGGGAAAGTGCAGGTGAATTGAGTCAGCATGGTTCTAGTATGGAAGGCCCAGTTTAAGGAGGATTGTTATCAGAACACTATAGAAAAGAGAATGAGGGGGAAGGATTTCAGCTGATTTTCCTTGGAAAAGCTTTGCTGCAGCTGATTTTCCTTGGTGGAGATTTGGCTGTTGTCTTTGGACGAGCTCCAGTCTTCACACTTGCCTTGAGCATGATCTGGCTTTTGGTGCAGAATTTTTAGCTTTCCACACCAGCCATTTAGCCTGCCAGCACCACCTCTTTAATTTCTTGTGCCAACCCTTTGACCTCCTGATGTAGATCCTTCAGTCTTCCATCACATCTCATTCAGCTTCCTAATGTGAACTTATATACAGGACATTGCCATGTGCTCCAGGCCTTTGGCTAGAACCTTCGGATCTCTAGCATGTGGACACATCTTTTGTAGGCTTCTACATTTGACTCTGTGGGCAGGGGTCAATCTTGTAAATTTCTGTGTCCTCTATTAAATCTGATTCAGAGAATATGCAGTCTTTTGAGGAGCCTTGCCCCAGCCCTGCAAAGTCTTGCAAGCACTGACTAATACAGGGACTATAATATAGTCTTCCTGACAATATTGGTTTTCCCTACCTAGGAATTTGAGATGTCTTTCCATTTTCTGATGTTTACTTATTTTCAGAGTACTGTATCATTTTTAAATAGAGGTTTTTCACTACCTTGGTTAGGTTAATTCCTAAATACTTAGTTTTTATGAGGCTACTGTGAGTGTGATATTTTTCCTAATTTATTTCTTGGTGGTTTCATTGTTGGTGTACAGAAATGCTATTAATTTTTGTATATTTATTTTTTGTCCAACTACTTTGCTTATACTATTTATTCTAACAGTCATTGGTGGAGTTTTTTGGATCTTCTGTGTAAAGGATCATGATATCTGAGAAGAATAGTCTGAATTCTTCCTTTCTATGTGTACCACTTTTATTTTTTCTCTTAGATTGCTGTGGCTAAACTTTTGAGTATTATACTGAACAGGAGTGGTATAGTAGCCACCTCTGTATTATTCATGATTTATGGGTGCTTTCAATTTTTCTCCACTTACTGTGAAAGTTTGTCATAACTGACTTATCAATTTTAGATACAGCCATTCTATATTTATTTTTGTTAGCAATTTTATCATGAATGGATGTTGGATTTTTTTCAAAAGTTTTTATGTATCTCTTTAATTGATCATGTGATTTTCATCTTTGCTTTGGTTTATGTATATTGATTGGTGAATTTTGAACCACACTTGCATCTTTGGAATAAAGCCATTTTGGTCATGATATGTGATGTTTTTAATATGTTACATTCTGTTTACAAATATATTGTTGAAGATTTTTCACTGATGTTCATGAACAAGATTGATTTATCATTTTCTTTATTTTTTGTTAAGTGTTTGGTTCTCAATCAATTTAGAAAGCAAATTTTTCAGGATATGGAAGTTTGAGTTAACAATTGTTTTCCTTTAAGGGTCAAATACTGACCTAAGCTGGTCTTTAGGTTTGTGCTAAAAGAAATCCACCATAAAGCTGATAAGTTTGCCTTTATAGGTAACTTACTGTTTTTCTCTGATAACTTTTATTTATTCTCTCCTTTTTCTGAATCTAGACTTTTCATTATGATATGTTGTGGATAGTTTTTTCTGGTCATGGGTATTTTGGATTCTATGTTCCTTTTGTACTTGAATATTAAATTCTTTCCATAGACCTGGAAAATTTTCTATTATGATTTCAATAAATATTTTTGTATGTTTTAAGTCATCATCTATTTTTTTCCTTTATTGCTACAATTCTGATATTGCTTTTTAGTCCTCTAGCAGGTATTGAATATAGCTTGCATGATGTCACTTTTAAGGTATCACTGAATTTATGATTCACTACATCCATCTTGTCTTCAATTTCTAACACTGTCCTCATGCTACTTAAGCTTTCTATTCAATTTTTCATGTCTTGTATTGCTGCTCACTTTGTTTTCAAAATTTCAAATTCTTTACCAAATGGGTCAACTACATTATCTATTACATTGTTTGACTCAATTAGTTTGTTTCTTTTTTAAGCTCATCAAATATTTCATTAACAAAGTCCTTTGTCTGTTTAATGAAATCTTCCTGTAATCTCATTAAACATCTTATTTATTTGCTTATGAGTTTCTTCTTCTGTTCAGGCATCTTGAACATTTGGTATTTGAATTATTTGCCTGTACCTCCCTCTACATATTTCAATGTGTATAAGATCAATGTTTGGTGGGTTAAGCGTTTTTGAAAGCTTCTTATTACCTAGCTTTCTCAATTTCTTTATCTGTGGGTTAAAAATCAGAGTAGAGGAAAGCTATAACTACTCTGGAGACATTTAATTAGAATCAGTCACCATGCTGTGTCCTAGTGCTTGGCTGCATTTTAGAGTTTATGTCCCTGTTCAAACTACTCAGCATAAGATTTGAGTTTCTTCTCAGTGCCCCACCTTCTATGGGGTCTTGATGCCCAGCACCCCTCAAGGAAAAAACAAACTGCATGAATGTTAACAACACAGAGAGAAAGCAGATATAGACAGACAGAAAAATCCAATTAAAAACAACAACTATGCCACCTTTGGCAATACTGAAGAATCAGCAATAATAACAGAATTAAAGACAAACAAAATATTGACATAATTATAAGAATGAATAGAAATTACAACTATACCACTCATAACAATAGAAAAGATATCTATAATAATAATATAGACACAAATACAAATCAAATTCTGACACATAGTAAATATTTCATAAATGCAGCAATTGTACTACCATTAACAATAGAAAAGATTCAGCAATAATAGCATGGAATAATTTAATAGCTTAAAAACAAAGTCTGTTAGTAATAACAAAAATGGAGAGGAGAGAAGGGGAAAATGAAAGAAATGAGAAAAGGAAATAAAAGGATGGTGAGAAGAAGAAGAAAGAAAGGTGACATAAAGAACCCAATTAAACAATGAAAAAAGTTAATATAATTAGGTAAAAGTAACAGATAAAAACAAGAATAAGAAAAGCAGAGTGAAAAGGAAATAAAGCAAAGCAAAGGGAAAAAACCAAACCAAAGAAAGAAAGGATGGGAGAAATGAGTCCATTATATAAAAATTGTATGAGATATGGAAATGGGGAAAAGTTGCTCAAAAGGAAAAGGGAATGAGGAAGACGGAAAGGAAGGAATAGAAAAGTTGAGAAAAGCTGGATAAAACAGAAAGCTTTGTAAATAAGGAGAGGAAATGGGGCTGAAAGGAGGGGTGGGGAAAAAGACAAGTCAAACTATGCTGAATGTGATTTTGTACATACCTAGATTGTACCAATAAACCTAATTAAATTATTTTTAAAAAGATATAAATAAGTCCAAAAAATTGCTCCATGTGTTTGAATGAGTGGTCTCTTTCCAGGGACTGAAGTATTAGGGATAAGGGGCGTGACAGCTAGGGTCTATTTCGCTTCCGTGCCCACTTTTTTGTGTGAATGCTGAGTCCTGCACCACCTTTCCTGCTGAGTGGAGTAATTAGCGGTGTTGTGCCTGCCTTTAGGGATATAAACACTTGAGGATCTTTTTATATTTTTGCTGGAGTCCCCCAGTTATCGCTCTCTCCAGCTTGCTTTATGGCCTGTGGGCTTGTGAGGTTTCTCCTTTACTCCAGAGGCTCCTGTATTATGTGAAAACCACCCAAGCCTCAGAGCGCTCTTTGTCACATGAACTATGGGAAACAGGCCACCAAGTTCTATGCTGGATGCAGTCAGTGAGAGGAAAGGGGCAAGCAGTTTGTTGGGCTTAATGCAGTTCTTTTAGGCCTAGCCCCCTCAGAAAACCACAAATAATTGTCCTGACTTCTCAGCACAGTGGACAGAATCCTCCATATTTTTCTCAGTTTCTAAGTTTAAACTTTTGTGAAGATCTATGACTGACCTGAGCACTCTTCACTGTCTTCTGTGGCCATCTCTCAACAAGTCACTGTGGTATCTTTTATTTTTTTATTTTTTTTTTCCGGGACCGGGGATCGAACTCAGGGCCCTAGTGCTCAGTGGCAAGCACTTAGCCCACTGAGCTGTACCTCCAGCCCACTGTGGTATCTTTTAAAGAAAGTTGTCCTTACTGGATTTTGGTATCTTGGGTATTTGGGTTGTCTGATATTGGTAGCATGGAGGGGAGTACATGGATAACAAAGTATTCACCTCCTGATTCAGGAATCAGAGGAGGAAGAGGAAAAGCCAGGTTTTGCTGTTCCTTTCGAAAATATATTCCCAGTTTCCTAATGGCTTTCCATCATGCCCCATCTCCTGAAGGGCACTGTTCATAAGGGCACTGTTCTGGAGATCAAGCTTTTAACATGAGCCTTTGTGAAACAATAAAGTATGAAGGTATAGCATGCATGCACTAAACTAGTTATCATCTAACTTTTATGTGGAAATGGAAATAATTTAGATATATTATTAAGTATCTCCAAAATTGGGAAGTGAATTATAAGTGACAAAGTTACACAGAGAAACCAATATCCGGAAACTATTATCTGACACCATCGGCTCAATAACTGCTAGCGCCATGCCACCTTTCTTATTCACATCTTTAGTTCAAATATCTTTCGGAGTCAGGAAAGGTAATCTGATGGAAGGCCAGGTGACTTGAGGCACAGTTGGGAACATTCCTCTGATTAACATTTTGATAATTTAGAAGAAATCATTTCCCTGCAGTGTTACCAGTGGAAGCAACAGTGAGTGGTTCTCTCCGACCTACCCATTAACTGACCACACTGCCAAGAGCGCGTCTAGGAATCCAGTCATGAGGCAGCACACGGGCTGTGTTTTAGCATTTTGCAAATGAAAAAAAGATATTTTAGAGTTGCTAGGAACTGTCAATGACTAAACCACTCAGTACTGAGGTGATTTGTGGGTATAAACCCTGCAGAACTCTTGTAAATAATTGAGAAAAAGAGGATATGTTGGTGCATGGAAATGTGTTCTTGTTCCCTACACAACTGTGCTACCTAAACTTGCTGAAGAGTCAATAAAACCTAAAATCTCAGATCATGTTATTGACAAGTTTTTTAAGTAAACACATTATACACCATCTACATTGAGTAAAAAAACAAAAATTGTCTGCTAAGCATAGAAATTTGAGAGAAATCTATGTCTTGTCTATGGTAAAGAAGAATCAATGATGATTCCTCAGTAGGCTGTGTAGTGGGGAAATGGGGGTAGCTCTGCTTTTATCTTGCATTGAATGTCCTGACCTTGCAGTTTGCACAAGCATCATTCAGGGAATCTGTTAAAAGTGTTGACTTTGATTCATTATGTTTTGATGATCATTCCATGTGATTTATTTTATTTTTATTTAATTATGAGGCATTTAAAACATGCACATAACTAGGTACTGGCATCTTTCCACATTTGTCTTATATAAATTCATTTAAGAAGTTAAATGACACATATATAATTCATTTCCCTCTTTATTTCCTTTCTTTCCTCTTTAGTTATAACCAGTACTTTGGAGTCAATATATATTTCCTATATGCTTATACTTATTTATTACAATACACATAACATATTACTTCAATGTTTTTATGACTATGGTATTGCTTACCACCTAATGCTTGCCATCACCACTTTCAGCTGGCTTTTCTCATTCAGTCTTATGCTTTTGATATTTGTCATGTAAATCTATCATGATACCTCATGTGTAATGAATATCTGGCTTAACTGTCTTATGGATGGGCAGTTACAAGGTCTCTATGTTTTGCTACTGCCCAGAGAGATACAATAAACCACTTTGAACTCGTCTCCTCATGTGTATGTGCAGAGCATATATTATTGGAATTACTCAATAGTAGAGTATGTGTATCTTTAACTTGATCAGTATGAAAGTGCTATAATTTGGTGGATCCTTTCTTATCTATTTCTCACCTATATTCTATTCTATTCTTTCTATTCTATGTTATTCCATTCCATTCTTCTATTCTATTCTATTCTATTCTTCTATTCTTCTATTCTATTCTATTCTATTCTATTCTATTCTATTCTATTCTATTCAAGTCCTATTGAATTCAATAAGGATACAATGGTGAATTATAAAACACAGCCTTTCTCCTCAGGAAGCTCTGTTTGAGAGATAATCAAATAACCACCTGTGTGATTAGTTCTAAGGAAAAACAGCACCAGGAAAGCAGGTTACACAAAGATATGACTCACTCTGGTTAAGCAGAATTATCTTAAGACTGATTATGCAGCTGAGATGATAAATGATACTGAACTAACTATGTAAAAACATTACATGCAAAAGGAACACTGCAAAGCAACCAATGTAAAAGGTGCATAATACATTGATATCTATGGTATGTTGGTACATTCCAGGAAAAAAATCTTTCTGGAACAGAGTGTAGATAAAGACATCCTATTTGAAAGGCTTTTGAAGAACAAAGGGAGGGATGTTTCTTTCAGCCAACTAGATTAAAAATGTCACTTACAGCTTGGGGGGGGCATTTGTAACAGCACAGTAGTCAGAGAGCAACAAAAAGAACAAACTTGGGAGACTATCATCAATTTACAGTGTTTCCATGATGAGCAACAAGATTCTCTTAAGGGCTACTTTGACATCCTTGTTCCTTAAAGCGTAGATGAGAGGATTCAAGGCAGGACTCGCAATGGTATACAGTATTGCCAGAACCTTGCCAATCTCTGGGGAGTAGCTGGAGTTTGGGCTCATGTAGGCATAGATGACAGTGGAGTAGTACGTGCTGACCACCATAAGGTGGGAGGAGCAGGTGGAGAAGGCGCGCCGTTTCCCCTCAGCTGTGCGAATCTTTAGTATGGTTGCGATGATGAAACCGTAGGAGACCACAGTAAGTAAGAAGTTCATATCAGCAAAGAATATGTCAGCCACAATTGTCATGACATCATTCACAAACGTGGAAGAACAGGAGAGCAGCAGCAGAGGGGGGATCTCACAGAAGAGGTGGTTGAGCACACTGGGCCCACAGAAAGTTAACCTTAGCATCATACAGGTATTGACACCTGCACCAAACATGCTGACACCCCATGTGCCTCCAGCTAGTGCTACACACACCCTGGTGCTCATCATGGAGCCGTAGTGCAATGGCTGGCAGATGGCCACATAGTGGTCATATGCCATGGCTGTAAAGAGCAACAGTTCTGCTGCTACGGACCACGTCAAGAAGTACATTTGAGTCATGCAGGCCCTGTAGGAGATGTCTGTCTCTTTAGCCACCAGGATGGCCAGCAGCTTGGGCACCACAGTGCATGCACAGACAACATCTAATACAGCTAAATTGACCAGAAAAAAGTACAAGGGGGTGTGGAGTCTAGAGCTGAAGGTGACAACTGCCACAATGAGGGAATTGCCACAAAGTGCCACCATGTATAGGGAGAGAAAAAGGATGAAGAGGAGAATCCTGTACTGTGGTCTTTCTGAGAAGCCCCACAGGATGAACTCTGTTACCAGCGTCTGATTACTTGTGGATGTTTGACTCATCTTTCAATCAAATTACTTACGTTAAATTTCATTCTTGCTCCATTGTTTGACTAAACACTATAAGTTAGTAAGTACTGCTCAATATACATGCAACAATCTCATCTTTAAATTTTCCACTTTTCTCTAGGCCTTATAGTTTCTTTGATTAAAACAATCTTTACTCTAGAGCCAATAACCTCTATCCTGTTGTGGAGTCTTTAAGAACTACAGATATTTTTGGAATTTTACCCCCACTAATTATTTTAACTCTTCATCTCATATTAAAATAGTTTTAAATTATTATACTCATTTCTTATAGCCATATAGAAATTTAAACTATATAGAGTATATAACAAGAAAATAAGATACCTTCCAACTTCTTAGTCAATGGACATTCTTCTCGATGTCATTGGTCTCATATTATAATTCAGGCTCTTTATTTTTGTTCTTCCATCATATTTCCTGGATCTCTCTTCAAGAGAGCAACAGAATTTAACAAACAGTTCTGGGAAAACTGGATATCTATATGCAGAAGAATAAATCTTGGTCCATATTGTCCAGTATATTCTAAAATCAAAATGGACCAAAGACATAGATGTTAAAACAAAAACCAAATCTTTTGGAAGATAAAATAGGTAAAATGCTCGAAGACATAAGCATAAGCAAATATTTATTAACAGAATCAAGACTGCACAATAACACCAACAATCAACAAATGGAAATATATCAAATTAAAAAGCTTTTGTACAGCAAAGGAAACAACCAAAAGAGTGAAGAGATGGTGTATAGAATGGGAAAAAGAATTCTAACTATTCTCAGGCATAGGGGTAGTATCTAGAATATACAAAGAAATAAAAATATTAGACTCCAAATAAAAGACCCAGTCAAAAATGGATGATAATTTTATAGACACTTCTCAAAAGAAGTATAGATGGCTAATATACACATGAAAAAATGATTGACATCTTTGGCCATTAAAGAAATGCAAATCAAATTTCTTTTACTTTTTTCCACAAAAATAAAAAAGAATAATCAAAAAATTAAATTGTACCTTATTCCAGAAAGAATGGTTATCATCAAGAACTTAAACAAAACAAAACAACAGTAAACAGCTGGAAAGGTTGTAGGGGGAAAGGAAACTACATTGTTGGTAACGTAAAGTAGTACAACCACTGTGGACATCAGCTTGGAGGTTTCTCAAAAAGCTAAAAATAAAGCTTCATTTGATCTAGCTGCATCTCTTCTATGTGTCTTGTGAAAAGACCTGAAAACATCATGGTTCAGTGATATATGCAGACTCGTGTTTATAGCATAACTCATAAAAGCTAAATATTGGAAGTGGCCTATATGTCAATCTATAGATGAGTGAATAAGGAAAAATATATAAACAATGAAATACTCATCCAACATAAAGAAGGATAAATCTGAGTCATTTGTAGGAAAATAGATCTATCTTGAGACCATGATGCTGAATGAAATAAAACAGACCCAGAAAATTAACTATCGCACGGTTTCTCATTTATGAGAAAACCCCAAGTATAAATAATTTAAGGAGAAAAAGGAAAGATGGGTAATAGGAAACAGGGATACATACTCTGGGAAAATGGGTAAGTAAATAAAAAGGGTTATGAATATATATGTGAGATGTGATCTATATTAAGATGGATGCATTTCCTATGCAGTACAACTGTATATTAAGAAGGAAAACTGATTATCTTCTATACAGACTATCTTCAAACTACCTTCTCACAGTCTCGTGCTGCTCCCACCCCACCTCCGCTCCTGCTGCTGATCCAGGAGCCTGACTCCTGGCATTCCTCATCCCCAGCCTCCTCTTCGTCGGTTCATCTTCTCACACATGGCCTGGGCCCTTGCATCAGTGCTTTCTGCTCCGTTGCTTCTATGTTGTTGAACATCATGAACAAAGAGGTCTGTGCTTTTTTTGGTTTCTGGGGCCCTACATGTATCTTCCTCACATGTTCTAAGATTAGCCTGGAAAGATAATAGTCAAGAAACAAAACCAGTGAGCCCTAGTCCACTAGAACTGTCCGTGAATTCAATACAAAGTAGCTCATCTCATTTATTTTATTCCATCCCTAGAGCTAAAATCCCACACATTTAGTGCATTTTAAATTTATTACCCACAGCACTCCTGCTTCGCCACTTAGTCTTCCTTAATGTTGTCACTTTAACCTCACATTTTCTGGGAAGTTCTGTCCCACAGCCTTGGCATCAAGTCCAGGACTATTGTATATGACCTGTGTTCTTCCATGTCCCTTTTTATCCTGTATGCCCTTGCACCTATTATGTTGGGTTTTTTCCTTTAATCTCCTGCTACACTACAGACTTCGTGGAGCATGACCATGACCATCCAGGTTCCTGAGCACATTCAGCATCAATGCTGATCGGGATCAGGACCGTGGACAGTGTCACACCTCTTCTCCAGCACCAACTTGACAGTAATGCTTTGCTATCTGAGCATCATGTACACTTACACATTTCCTCTTCTTCTGTAGTCCATACTTAACATCTCTTATTTGGCAATATTTGGAATATTCCTCCTCTAGTCTGGAGACATCTCAAAAGCCTGGAGATCATTTTGGATGCATGTTTTCTGTAGTCTTTAAGATACCTGCTTTTCTCTCTTCTTTTTTTTTTTTTAATATTCTGAGACCTCTAAAAGCCAGTTCTAAAGCAATGTGTGTCTCTTGAAGTACAGATTTCAGCGGACAAGTTTTTATATCAACCACAAACTCAGGTAAAGTTAAATTCATAAAAAAAATCCCAGAATCCAGGGCATCCAATTAGCATCACTACCTACTTGGTACTTAGAATATGAAGGTTACAGTCACCCAAGCAGCTGTTCTTATGTGGCTCTTGTGGCACTAACATTGTAGATGAGCCTTCTCTGTCACACAAGGAGACTGTTTCTATGGGCATAGAATCCCGCCCCTACAGGGACAAGGCTATATACCAAACCTATGATCATGTTTGCAGACTGATTTTTAAACAACAAACTCAGTAGTTTCTATATCCATAAAAAGTAAAGAACTGCCTCAAATCCACATTCCTGCTTATCTTCAGGACCTTCCACATGCTGGAGAAATTAGAATGATGCCATGAAAATATTGGCCAGAGAATGGCAGGCAAGTCTGGACCTGGCCTCAGACCATCACCATTTTTCTCCATCATCCTGAGAGAGAACCTTACACAGGAGAAATGAAAAAGAAACCAGAACAACCTCCATGTGAACTGGTGAAGCTTATGTGTGGCTTTTCCACCTGCTTGATAAAGCAGAAATTGAGGCCACATTCATTTCTAGTCTATCTTATACTCAAAACAAAGCTTCAGATTGCACCACCTCCCAAGTACAAAGGAGCATGAGATGAAAGACAGTGGAAAAATCACCACAAGGATGACATAGGAAACATGCCACCTCCACTGTGCACCTCACACTCCTCTGTATAGATGCACCACTATAGTCAACTGGTAGTACACTGACAAGCCTTGAGTTTTCCATCCAATTTATGCTACTTAGAAGAATGTTATGATAACTGTTCGTATATCTTTGCCTATTGAGTCTTGCTAACCCATCCTCCTAACTAGCACCTTCTCTAAATTATTTTTGCTATTTGCAGAAGACTTTGGCAAATAGATATCTAAAGTATAAAATTGTGGTTAGTTGGGGGACTAAAACAATTTCCTGGGAAGTGCCACCCAAGCACGTAAGCTTTCCCTGAAATGTATGGAAAAAATAAAGTGGAAGAGTTGAGGGAAATAAATAATTTAGATAGTATCACCACTTGAAGCACACCCAATCTGGAGCAGACAGGTGACCAAAGCATCTTTTTCAGTTTCTGGGGCTTAGAACATTTAATCACAGAAGTAGAATAACTGAAAGTAAAACACAATCATAGCAACAATTTAGAAAAGAGGCCCTCAGCTCATACAGGTGCACAGATACTGTGGGGTGGTCCTTCATGTGACTCCAGTGGACATTCTGACAATCAAGCATTGGATCACATAGCCAGAGCAAGAAGTTTTCTCATAGGAACTGGTCACAGATATTCAATTAAATATCATAATACTATAAACACACACACGTACCATACATTCTTGTATTATTGATTCCTGTGCAAACCCAAAAAGCATTAATAAAATTTTTCAGTGCTCTGAGCAAGACAATTTGGCAAAAGCCTTCCCTGAACTTGGCATAGGGAGATACTGGAAGGCCTATGGCAGTCTCCCAGTAGGACCAACAGAACAGGAACTTGAAACTGCAAAGAATATGCAGAGAAGCACAGAAGACTCACTGAGATTGTGGGTAGACTGAGACCCCTGGGAGGACTAGATATGTCTTTTGCAGGTTAAATGAGAAAATCAGGACTTGAAAGATACATCCTTTCACCTGACAGGGATGTATAATTATAGTTGTGACCCATTAAGTCCAACAACACAGTTCTTTATCTGGAGACCAGTAAAAAGAAATGCTTATTTCATAATTTTAGATATGGAATATTTTAAAAAGAAAAGAAAAAACTGGAAATAGCAATCTCATCAAATATAATTACCTCTATATATTAACTTATAAACTGATATTGCTAAAGAGACACAAAAGAAGTTATGATTGTATATTTTTAATTTATCTCAATATTGATGGAAATTGGAATGCAATTTATTTGAGATAATACAGAATTGTTCAATCTTGCTTTATTGGTATTATAAATAGATGTTTTCAAATTAAACTTTTGGCTTCTCCTTCAGATTTTTGAGGATATAATCTTGCCTGTCTTAAAACTTTTGCTTTTAGAAACACTATTATTGGCAGCCTGAGGTAGCACTGATGGCATATTATGGTATCATAAACTGTAAAACTATAAAAGGAAAACTAACCATTCCTGTCAACCCCATAAAGCCCCACTATATAATGTTGATCTTGATAACACATAAATAAAAGAAAAAAGCAGGTTATGTATAAATGTCATATATTTCTGATTGTGTGAACCAATACAATAGTTCTAGGAATCCATAAGCAATATGAATGTGAGTTTCAAAATATCCTGTTGTTACAGACAGAAATATAAAATTTAAGAGTGTCTATCATAGGTACTTGCCTTTGTAGTCGATCTGTAACTTTTAGTGATGAAGAATATGCCTCATTCCAGAGGATGCAAAGTTAGAGACTCACAAACCTAGGAGCATCCCGCATAACTGTTAGAGTTCTTTTCATGTGTCAGTGTGAATATGTCAATGCTAGACTTGTAAATGTGAACAGGACTTTGAGAAGACACTTTAAACATCCATATACTTAGAATGGAAAATTAGCCTCTCCTATCAGACTTCTCCGTTCAATAGGAGTTGTCACTGAGGGAAGGAGATTTCCCTAGGAGGATAAAGAACATGTCCCACCAGCATTGCCCGGCATCTAGTGTTCTCTTGTCCATTTGGGTTTTCAGCCTCATATATATGCTTGCTCCCTTGAGGTCACCTTTTCCTTTTCCAATGCCTAGGCTGTTATCCTTCAGTCACTGTATCTTCTGGAAGCAAACAAACTCAGATGCTGAGAAATGTCATCATTAATAATTACATTCACTCTTTTAGCTCAATTAACACTTTCTTCTTAATTGTGTAAGCTGACTTTTCTTCTATTGCTGAAACACTTAAAATCTTTGAGATATAAAAGAGAAGGAAAGCAAATGTGAATTTATTTATAAACCTAACACACTCCCTCTTCATTAGTGGCACTATTTTACCTTCCATTACTGTTATAATTTCACATTTTTGTTTATTCTAAATAGCAGCAGGAGTTGTGGTAGGAACATGGGATAACTTAATGTTGAAAGTCTCTACTTCTTCTCCTGAAACAACACATATCAGCAAAGACAGGGTGAGGAAACACACTACATCCTTAGAAAAACTAGAAAGCAGAAAACTCCAAACCTCAATGTATGATATGTTGTATGCCCATCAGAACTGAATTCAGAAGCCACAACATCACAGGGAGATAAAACCTCTATCAAATTCATTTGCAGACGTGGAGGACCCTGTTCTGAGCCCTCCAAGAGCAAGCCTGAAAAGAAATCATGTATGAGTGTGGGAGGTAATGAGAGGACATCACCCACTGACACTTGTGACAAAAATTAGAACATGTGACATTGGCTGAACAGGATACAGGGAGGGGATGCGTATTAAAGGGACTATCCACTCTGAGAGCTGAGAAAGAGCCAGTCACTCTCCAGTAGCCCTCCAGGGAGTATTCATCTGCAAGTAACTGTAACAAAAAAATTGCAAATCTTTGAATGAGTTACTACAAGTATTCAATGACTACAGAAAGGACGAAACCTGAAGAAGAGAGAAAAAATATTTAATACTTCTCTCTTGTTTGTTTCTTCTGACATCTTTTTTGTCTATGTATTATACTCTGAGTAATTACTTTAAATACAATGTTATACAACACATTAACTATTGTTATTTTCTTATTGTTATGAAATTTTTTCATAAAATAAAAAAGAAAAATATTTTGCTGAAGATCAAGAAGTCTCAAGTGAAACTTTCATGAAATATAGAGGACATTTTACCCCAGCTTTCCAACGTTAATTAAATATGAATATAAAAAATAATTTACAAAAATATCTAAAAGCACAGAAAAGATAATCAGGACAGAGAAAATTGCATAAGCTAAGAAGGTACGTCATAATCAGTAAACTTTACAAACAAATAGAAAGATGTAATAATAATAGCCAGATCCTGAAAGTAGTCGGTATGTACATCAACAGGTGAATAGGTTTAGAAAATGCGGCTTTTAAACACAGTGGAGTGCTATTCTACCATCAGGAAAGATAAACGTGAGTCATTTATAAGAAAGTGGATTCCCACTTAAAACCATAATATTAGGTTAAATAAATCAGACACACAAGCTTAAATATCAGATAATTTCTCTTATATGAGAAATCTAAACTATAAATAAATTAAAGATAAAACAAAAGATAATAGGAAACAGGGAAATAGACCATTCACAAAAGGGAAGGGGTTAAAGAGGTGGTGAGAGCAGGGGCAACAAGCAACTAAGGTATGTTATGTACGTGTATAAACTCACCACAGTGAAGGCAATTATTATGTACTGCAAACATAGAATAATAAAAATTTTAAAAAGGAAAATTGCCCTAAAATAAATAAAATAGAAATTTAATTATAAGACACCCAAGTGAAAGAGAGAAAAGGAAACACAGAAAAATATAATTATCAGATGAGAAAAAAGAGAAAAAATTAGAAGGCAAATATTGTCAATTAGAAGACTAGGACAAGATATCCAGTAGAAAATGTACATATCCTCCAAAAGGAAAGTCAAAGGACTAAAAACTTATTATTTTTTTTTTTGGCGGTACTGGGGATCGAACTCAGGACCCTGCACTTGCTAGGCAAGCGCTTATTCCACTGAGCTATATCCCCAGCCCCTAAAAACTTATTTTTAAATGTAACTGAGGAATTCTGCTTATGGTAGGGTAAGGCATCTTGTGTTTGATCAGCATTTCTGCTGCTAAATCAAGAAAACTGATATAAGTACAAAAATAATGTCTTTAAAGACTTGAGAGCCACCTGAAGAAATGAAGATCAGAAAAGCTAGGAGTCTAAAACAAAAGAGCTGGAGATCCGGGGAAGATGGCGACCAGGTGAGCAGCAAGGGAGCGAACCTCCTTAATAAACACCACCAGCTCGAGACAGACTTGGTGAGCGTGAATGCCGGAACCTCGGCTGGGAAGTTTAAACTGGGCGTATTTCTCTG
>PVLD010026593.1:0-21985 GCA_004027595.1 Dinomys branickii | reverse complement strand
CCTGGCTGCGCCCTCTCCTCTCCAGACCTGGACCAGCTCTTGGAACTCCGCTCTCCCCTGGCCGAGTCGGGAGGCTTCCATGAGCGTGGGTCTCCGAAGCTGAAGCTGCGATTGCTGGAACGAGGGCTTGGGCCAAGAGTGTGTTTGAAGCAGTGGCTTCCTCTTTCTCCGTCTCTTCTCCCTCCGACTGTGCCGCGGCAGCCCCCCCCCATCCTTTCCTCCAGGAGAGGTTTTGCTTGGTCTTTCCTAGGGCTTCAGTTCCCATTTCAGATCCTTCTTGGGTTCAGGGTACACACCTCTCTCCTTTCTGTCTTCATATTGCTATATTCCATTGTCTGGGTGGTAATCCTCTGAGAGATTCTCTCTCTGCTGCCTACCCGGTCGCCATCTTCCTGGAAGTCTACCCAGGCTGGGCAATTTAATGAGACCTTGTTTAAAAATAAAACCGAGGGGCCAGGCGTGGTGGTGCACACTTCTAATCTCAGCACTGGGGAGACTGAGGCATGAGCATCTTTGTGAGTTCGAGACCAGCCAGCTCAAGTTCGAGACCAGCTCTACAAAGTGAGCTCAAGGCCAGCCTCAACCACATACTAAGACCTTGTCTCAAAAAAAAAAAAAAAAAAAAACAACTGAGGGCTTGGGTGAGGCAGGAAGACCCCAAATTCTCTGGGTCTTGTGAATTACTAAACTGCCCAGGCTGGGCTTGGATTTGTCTCCTCCTGCCTCAGCCTCCCAGAGAGCTAAGATTACAGGTATGCACTACCAACCCTGGCCAAGCTTTCCATTACTGTGAATGTTCAGGCAGAGGCTGAAATGACTTAAGATCACTTTCAATTCTTTTTTTTTTTTTTTTGTGGTACTGGTAATCAAACTTAGAACTTTGTGTTTGCCAGGCAGGTGCTTACGCCACTGAGCTATATCCCTGGCCCAATCTCTTTCAATTCTAAGCAACTGCAAGAAGTAAAAAATTCACAGTTCACATCTTCTCAGGGAAAAAAAATCCTCTGGGAAAAATATGTGTCTTGTCTTGTCTTTACGAGACAGTCTTGCTATGTAGTTCAGGCTGGCCTTGAGCTCACTTTGTAGCCCAGGCTGGCCTCAAACTCACAAGGATCGTCCTGCCTCAGCCACCCGAGTGCTGGGATTACAGGTGTGCGCCACCACGCCTGGCTCAATCTTGTGTTTCATAACAAAGGATGTATTTTTTAAAATTAGTGCCAATGAGTTATACAGACTGGAGAGTTCCATTTTGACACATCTGTACACACGCACAGCACATTCATACGCACACCCAGCACCTTCATACAGCCGTGTAAGAAGCTCTGGTTGTGCTCCCCCCACCCCTCCCACAGGATGTATTCAGGAAGGACAGGCCAATTGATGAAACCTTACCTGGTAAAATGTATTAACTAAAAAACCCAATCAGTCAGCCCAGACTACATGGCGAGGTTCTGTCTCAAAAAAAAGATTGGACTGTGTGCATCTATACACTAGGAATGAATCTCACAAATGTAACAAATGAAAGGAAGGATTAGGAAGCAGAGAGTACGAGTCTATGCTCACATTTATATGAAATACAAAATCAGGCAGAATCAATAGAAATCAGGAGAGGGGGCAACCTTGGAGAAGGAATGAACTGGAAATAGGCATCAGGGAGCATCTAGGATCTAGTAATATTTTCTTCCTTCCTTCCTTCCTTCTTCTTTTCTTCCTCCCTTTCGTCCTTTTGTCTTTTTGAAATAGGGTTTTACTATGCAGTTCAAGCTGGCTTTGAACTCACTTTGTAGCCCAGGCTGGCCTCAAACTCACAGAGATCCTCTTGCTTCAGCCTCCCAAGTGCTGGGATTACAGGTGTGTGCCACCATGCCTGGCTGTAATGTTCTGTTTCTTCCTCAGTATAATGGTTATGCAGATGTGTTTCATTTTTTATCTTTCTGAGTCAGGGTCTTACTATGCAGTTCAGGCTGGCCTTGAGCTCACTTCGCAGCCCAGGCTAGTCTGTAACTTGCAGCAATCTTCCTGCCTCAGCCTCCTGAGTGCAGGGATCACAGGCATGTGTCACCACGCCCGGGCTCAGATGGGTTTCATTTCATAAAGAGTCAAAGAGCTACACACTTAAGATTTTGCATTTTCTGTATCTATATTTCTGTAATGTGTTTTTCAAGATGGAGTGTGGGAGGGGCCTGGATCCCTGCTTATGATATAGCACTGACTGAGGAACCTGGACTTCCAGTTCATCTTATGTGATTCCTACAGAATAAAAATACAGGTAGCAACTAGCAGAGAAGTTGAAAGTAAAACACTCACTTGATCTGCTGAACAGGTGCAGGAAGAGCAGGATGTGGAAGATACATTTCTTTGGTTGGTTACTCTTTCTTGCTCTGCTTTGGTTCTCTATTAAAGTTTAGATAATGTCATAAACCATGGTGCTCAAAAACACTCAAGTGTTGATCCTTTTGAAAGGAGAAATGGGAGAGCTTTAGCTATAGTTGCCTGGATGGGCAGCTGCTTTAGGGATGGGGCCGAGGAGCTCACTGATGTTGTTCTCTCCCAAAGGGTCCTGCCATAACCTCCTCTAGCACCCACCCAGGCAACCAGGAAGAGAGCAACTCCGTCTCAGTTGCCCACATCCCTTCGAAAGTGGCGATGCAGGACATTACTACAGAGCTGCACTGTCCGCTGTGCAAAGACTGGTTCAGTGACCCACTGATGCTCAGCTGTGGCCACAACTTCTGCCAAGCCTGTATCCAAAACTTCTGGAGGCTGGAAGCGAAGGAAACGTTCTGTCCTGAGTGCAAGATGCTGTGTCAGTACAGCAACTGCACCTTCAACCTGGTGCTGGAGAAGCTGGTGGAGAAGGTGAAGAAGCTGCCCTTGCTCAAGGACCAGCCGCAGTGCTCGGAGCACGGCGAGACCCTGAAGCTGTTCAGTAAGCCGGACGGGAAGCTGGTCTGCTTCCAGTGCAAGGACGCGCGGCTGTCTATGGGGCCGTCTAAGGAGTTCCTGCAAATCCCGGATGCCGTGCGGTTCTTCACGGTGGGTGGGCTCGCGGTCCCTTGGGGAAGCCAGGGAAGTTTCCTGTGGGGCTTCCTCTCTTTTCCCACCTCACCTTTGACCAAATAATAATGAGAAATCTCAGCATTCTTGGAAAATACAAAGTGTTTTGCAAAGTTCTTTCTCCCAAGTGGCTGTTTAGAGGAAAGGCGCAGTGGAAAGGCTTTGGTTAAATCCCTCAGTCTCGTACTGTACAGAAGATGGATGCAGGGCACACTGCTCTTGTGATAAGTTTCAGAATTGGGTCAAGTTTAAAATTAACAGGACAGGGCTGGGGATATAGCTCAGCAGCACAGTGCCTGCCTGGTGAGTGCAAGGTCATGAGTTCAGTTCCCGGTACCACAAAAAAAAAAAAAAGAAAAAAAACAGGACAACGAAAACCATAAAAGATAATGGGAGTTTTTGTCGTTGTTTTTGGTCTTTTTGAGACAGGATCTTGCTATGCAGTTCAGGCTGGCCTTGAGCTCACTTTGTAGCCCAGCCTGGCCTCGAGCTTGCAGCAATCCTCCTGCCTCAGCCTCCCGAGTGCTGGGATTACAGACATGTGCCACCACGCCTGGCCAAGACAATATAGTATTGAAGGATTGAATTCATAATTCCTGACTGTGTAGAATCTAGAGGATTAGAGAAAGGTAAAGTAGAGGGTGCCCCATGAAGGGGGTAGGACTTGAATGAGGAAGTCATTCCTATTTGGATAGGGAGAGGGAAGAAACATGTGGTCCAGGTGACGGCAACAGAAGCAGGACAGACGGTGAGAACAGTGTAACTAGAGTGACCAGATGCACAGCATTCCACTCCCCTCTTCAAACTGCAGCCATGACCTAATAAGAAGACACAGCTAAGCTTTTCTGCTGCTTACAATTTGTTCATAATTTTTTGTAGTGCTGGGGATCTACACTGCCCACACTATGCAAGCACTGAGAGGTATCCTCAGTCTTATTCACAATTCTTTTTTAATTTTTTTAAAAAGTTTTTTTTTTTTTTTTTGGACTGTCTCCCTATGCAGTTTAGGCTGGCCTTGTGTTCACTTTGTAGCCCAGGCTGATCTTGAACTCACAATAATCCTCCTGCCTCAGCTTCCTGAGTGCTGGGATTACAGGCGTGAGCCACCACGCCTGGTGCCATATTCACAATTTTTCGGGAGACAGGACTAAGGTACAGGTAGAGGGAACCATCTCTGCAGTAAGAGCCTCCTTTGTCTGGCATGCTGGGTTCTGGAGATAACCCTTGTCTCCCCACACCAGTGTGGGTTACTTCTGTTTGGTATTCCTAGGAGGAGCTCGCCATTTACCAGGATCAACTGGAGACAACCCTGAAGGAACTTCAGTCTCTCAGGTACAAGCAGAAGGATGCTATTGCTTTTTGCAAGGTGAGGAGCAGCATAGGTAGGTTCCAAGATAGAAATGGATCACAGCTTCCTTAGAACTTCAAGAGGGCAAAGGTGCCTGTACATATATTATCAATGTGCCAAATGGCACCCAGGCTGTAGCATTAGAAAACTGACAACATAGGCCAGAAATAAATATATTCCTGGGATAAGTTCTGTGCTAGTTAGCTTGTTGCTGCTATGACTAAATACCTGAGACAAATAATTCAAAGGGCAAAAGGATTATTTTCATTCACTGCTTCAGAAATTGCAGCCTGTGGCTGGCCAGCTCCCTGCAGACAGAGGGCAAGACAGAAACACGACGGGTGTGTCGGAGGAGAGCTGCTCAGCCCGTGGCAGCCAGAAGGCGGAGAAAAGGGAAAGAGGCAGATAGGAAGGGGCTGGGGAGACACACAGTCCCCAGGGTCACCCCACAGCCGGCGTCCTTCCCCTTGGCCCACTCTCAGTGGCCTGCTCACCTCTGAACTTGTCAATAATTCATCCAGTGAAGAGGTCAGTGCCCTTGTGATCCATCCTTTCCTAAAGCCATCAGCCCTCTCTTTGTGCAAAATGCATTTAGTCCATCTCTAAGATTTGCCAAAGCCCTAAAAGTTCCAGAGTTACTCAAAGTCCAGGTCCAAAGTCTCCTATGAGACTTAGGCAACTCTGAACAGTCACCCCTATAAAAAATTAGAGTGGGCTGAGGGGGGTGTGGTGGCGCACACCTGTAATCCCAGCCCTCGGCAGGCTGAGGCAGGAGGATTGTTGTGAGTACAAGACCAGCCAGGGGGGAAAAAAAGGGCTGGGGATATAGCTCAGCAGCATAAGCACCTGCCTCGCAGATACAAGGTGATACCCCCTCCAAAAAATTTTTAAAAATTAAAAAGCAAGTTATATACTCCCAAGATAACATGGCATAGAGTTAACAACATTACCTTGCCAAAAGAGAGGAATAGGATAACAGAAATAAATTGGACTGAAGCGAGACTGACACTGAGCAAACCAGACAGCAAATTCTATAGCTTCATGTTTAGCATCCAAGGCATGTCTGGCACAAAGTGAACCCCACAAGCCTTGATGGTTGGGGCCCCCATGGCCACTCTCTTGGGCTGGGCCTGCTCAGTGCCTGTGCTGTGCTTGGCAGATGTTCTACATTCCTGGCATCTCTGATTTCCTAGGGTCTCTACTTCGTCTTCAGTTTCTCTCTCAAAGCTTCATACATCACCTTCTCAGGGAATGATGGCAGTAATTCTTATAGTGCACAGATGGCCTGGCCTCCCAGGTTGCTCTTTAAAATCTGGGTGGAAGCCACAGTGACCCCTTAACTCTTGCATTCCTGCCAGTATCACATACATGACACAAAGGTATGTGCTGGCTTGAGCAGTAGCTAGGAGCATGTTGTAGCTGCTTTTGAGTGGACAGGTGAGCATGGTGAAATGGACCCCAGGGAATTCATTCCCTAGGTGGTCCTGCTTAAGCAGGGAGCGCAGGAACTCTCTCTAATAAAAGGTTTACACAGTTACCTCCTGGAGCCCGCAGTGGGTGAGGTCTTGCTGGTTCCTGAGATGTCCTCAAGACATCTTTCTTGTTGCCCCAGTGCAAAGCACTTAGCATTGTTTTTTGGTATTGTTTTGTTTTTTGAGACAGGGTCTTGCTGGGTAGCCCAGGCTGGCCTTGAACTCACTGTGTAACCCTGGCTGGATTTGAACTTGGGGTAATCCTCTTGCCTCAGCCTCCCAGGTGCTGGGATTACAGGCATGTACCACCATACCCAGCTACTTGGGTTCTTTTTAGTAGTGCTAATCTCTTCTTCAATGGTATCTCCTTTGTCCTCAGCTTTACATATTCTTTGTTTCTGGCTAAGCTGCAAAATTTTTAAATCTTTCTGTTCTGCTATTTGCTCCTGAATCCTGTTGTCACTCTGGCTGAAAGCTGCCAGCCTTACCCACAGCACAACCTAACTGTTACACTGCCTTACAGTTTCCTTCTCCAATAAACTAGCCCCTTACCTTAACTCAGCCTCATACACTTCTAGGGAGGGCATGGACAAGACAAAAGCACGTTCTTTGACAGTGCAACATGAGCAGTACAGTTCCCAGGAGAGTCCATGTCTCACCTGAAGTCCATCAGCACATTCCCTACCTTTCATCAGCACTCTGGACTTCTAAGCCTATAGCAGAATTCTCATCAAGTTTTGCTGACAGCATTCTAGGGCTTCTCTGTCTTCTCCAGAATTTCCAGAAATCATCTGTGCACCAAAACTACATGGACAGCTGGGGTGTGGTGGCACACGCCTATAATCCCAGCACTAGAGAAGCTGAGGCAGGAGAATCAAGCTGCAAGTTTGAGACCAGCCTTGGCTCAAGGCCAGCCTGAACTGCATAGGGAAACCCTGTCTCAAAAAAAAAAAAAAAAAAAGAAAGAAAAAACTACATGGACAGATATAGACCCCGCTTATAAGTAGCAATTTTCTGCGTGAGTGAGCTTTTTTTTTCTCTCTCAAAATGCCTGAGACACACAAAGGAGGAAAGGTTTGTTTTAGCTGCTGGTGGTCTGGCTCCACGGCCTCAGGTGTGTGGTGAGACAGAGAGGCCCTGGGGGAGGGGCATGGCCGAGAAAAGCTGCTCACCTCATGACAGCAAACGAGAAAGAGGGTGAGCGTGAAAGAGCCAAAAAAGGAAGCGCCAGGGACGGCCTGTGGATCCCAGGATCACGCCCCGTGACCGCGGCCCCCCTCACCAGGGCCCTCTCTCCTCAGAGCCTGTTCAGCCATGAACTCAGCAATAAATCGATCCACAGGTGAGGTCAGGCCCATCAGTGGGCTCTGGGGGCACATTTTAGCTTTAACCTGTAACAGGTTGCTAATAGCTAACAACAAAGCAGAGTAATTTTCCCCTCAATATCCCACTCCTTTTGATAGTTGAATCACTATGTGATCACCGTGGAGCTGAGATCTGTCTGGTCTTTCTATGGGATAATAAGGAAGTTACCAGAAAAATCCACTCAAAGTGGCTGCTTCGAAAGAAATTAGTTTCCTTCTTGGGGGTTTATAACTCGGAATCCTGGACCTGGACCTGTCAAGTTGCATGCCTTTTCCGTTTGATCTTTCTTGGCAGTTGCTAAACTAACTGAAGCTATTGCTTACATTCCCAGCCTCACAGGGGCTTAGAACAACAGTGACAGTTAGATTTGGCAGATTGGTCCCCAAGTTGGGGAGCTAAACTGGGAGTCCTGTTTCTTCATCCAAGTAGGAGAGCTTCTCTGGCATTTGGCATTGGGAAGAAGAAATATGCAGACTCAGGGGAAAGACAGATGGAAAGAAGGATGCTCCATAGAATTTTCTTCTTGGTGCAAGAGTTCCCAGTTCACCTGTGAGAGTCCACACTGATTCATTCAGCAAATATTTATAGAGTGGGTCAGTTCCTATGCCAGATCTGGGAGTAGGAGATATTAATTAAATCATTTCATCAATAACAATAAAGCAACAGCCAGGCGAGGTGGTGCATGCCTGTAATCTCAGCACTCGGGAGGCTGAGGCAGGAGGAGTGTTGTGAGTTCAAGGCCAGACTGGGCTACAAAGTGAACTCAAGGCCAGCCTGAACTGCATAGTGAGATCCTGTCTCAAAAAGACAAAAAACAAACAAAAAAAAGACCACAGCTGAAAGACTATCACAGAGTCCCAGAGAACATTGGCAGTGGCTTGGACTAGACAGGCAGTGATGAAACAGAGAAGGAAACAGTGTGTGTGTGTGCGTGCGTGCGTGCGTGCGTGCGTGTGTGTGTGTGTGTGTTTTATCTTTTTGAGACAGGGTCTTGCTATGCAGTTCAGGCTGGCCTCGAACTCGCAAGGATCCTTCTATCTCAGCCTTCTGAGTGCTGGGATTACAGGCGTGCGCCACCACACTCCGCTAAAAGAAACAGCTTGATCATAAGATTTGGAAATAAAAACTAGCCGGAGGTGGAAATTGATTTGAAGTGAGCGGCAATATCAGACAGGCAGCTGATAGAGGGATCTGGGCTCAGAAGTTGATTGGGGCTAGCCATACGGTGTCACTGTGAAATGATTTGTAAAGCTGTGAGAGGAGCTCACATATCACCCGGAAGGCAAGCACAGAATGAAGGGAAAGCACAGGGGATAGGGGCTGTGGCCCCAACCTTCCGGTACTGCCTGGTGGATAGCGGTGTGACAGCCTAGGAGAGGTGTTATTATTCACCTTCATGACGTTAATCAGTATGGCACTGGTTACTGCAACAAGAACCTAGAGTCCACTTTTGCCTGTTTCATCCTAAACGATTAAACCAGCTGGGAGAGTGGGAGGAAATCTCCCCAAGGGCTCCGCTCAGCAGGGGTGACAGCAGCCACTCGTAAACGCTGTCCTGCACCCGTGTTCCCCAAGTTGTGCCAGCGTTAGTGGTATGGGTCCCCATCGCCACCTGCTGGCCTCAGTAACACCTGTGGCGATCACGGAGTTTCCAGGAAGACAAGGTGCACCTGCAGGAGCACGTGTCCTTGGAGTTTCTCAAGCTGCATCAGTTCCTGCACAATAAAGAAAAGGACATTGTCAACGCCCTCCGGGAGGAAGGGAGAGCCTTGAGTGAGGAGATGGAACAGAGCCTGAACCAGCTTCGGGAGCAGTGTGTCCACGCCAAAGACATGCTGGCGAGCATCAAGACCCAGATGGAACAGCAGAACGCCTTCGAATTCCTCAAGGTGAGACGCCCCCAGGACTCAGGGCTACTGGATGGGGACAGGGCTGGGAGGCGTGTGGCAGTGGCTTCTCACCAGCGGGGCCAAACAACACACAACACAGAACTGCTGTCGTGCTTTTTAGATATTCTCTAGGAAAAAAGCAGAAGGCTGCTACTTCTGCCCTATGCTTTTATCCTCCTAGAAAAAGAGACAATCAAACCCCGTTAATAACACTGCAGTATGCGGCACCACTTTCAGCTTTTTCCATAAAGAACTCTGAAGATTTATTACTCAAAAATAAGCACGTGGCCGTCTGTGTGGCTCTTTGGCTCTCAGCCATCATTCACTGGCCTTTCTGAAGAGACAGGAAAGCAGCTTGGGCGCTGCACAGTGGCACTGTCCCCTCAGCAGCAGAGTTAGCCAGAGCAGGAAAGGCGTGCCCTTGGGACTGGAATGGCTACTGTGTTTCTCTTCTGAGACGCTTTGGAAGTATGGGTAAAAAGGGTCCTGAGTTCGATCCCCAGTACCACCAAAAAAAAAAAAAAAAAAGGAAGTATGGGTAAAAAATAACTTTAGCCAGGTATGGTGGCACCTGTAATCCCAGCTACTTGGGAGGCCAAGGTAGAAGGAGCATAAGTTTGAGGCCACCCTGTACAACTTGGCAAAATCCCGTCTCAAAATAAAGTAAGAAGGGCTAGGCAGGTAACTCAGTGGCAGAGGACTTGCCTAGCGTGTGCAAGAGGCCCTGGTTCAAAAACAAAACAAAGTTTAGCCCTAGTTATTGTCATATTGGCTTCTCTCTTGTTCCTCCTAAAAGGGAATTCTGTGAAATCAGAGCGAGGGAAGGGCAGTTTATCCTGGGTCAGATGGGAGGTGCAGATCAGCTACAGCACGGGGAGGGAAGAAGGTGTTGGAAATCAGCTGGGTTCCATCTATGCAGGATATAAGTACCAATGGTCAAATTTGCATGGTGATCAGAACCAACAGAAATTTCTGGAACTGATGAGCAGGCATTTGACTTCTATCATCTTCCTGCTTTCCTCTCTTAGGACATCACGTATCTCTTGAATAGGTAAGCGGTTCCCTGTGGTACTCAGGATGCCCTTCCTTCAGTCCCTGGAGAGTGTCTCAGAATAAATGACTTCCGTCCCCTGCAGCTTGGATAAAGGAATTCGGGAGCTGGTGCCCGGAGGGCTGATCTCCAGGACCCTGGCCCCGGGCCTGTTCAGAGGTCCCATCCAGTACTCGGTCTGGAAGGAAATGCAGTTCACTCTCTCTCCAGGTATTAGTGGGCTGGAACTGTTGCTGCCTGGGCCGGTAATCTGTGGGACCTCCTCCAGGGCCCTCATTAGCTCTTTAGAATGGGAGTGAGGGAAGGGTGGTGTTTGGTCAAAAGGAAGCTCCCAGGTCTGTCTGAATTTCTAAGAATGTATGACTCCACAATGATACTGAAGTTACTTCCCAGTGTATGATTTTGATTGTTCTATACAACATGGCAACCAGCCAAAACTTTATCCTGTTTTGTTAAATCAGCTGCATGAATCTCTGGGGGGGGGGGTCTCTGCCCTGAAGAAAGTTTCTGCATATGCTTTTTGTATACACACAGAGTCTGTTTTGTTTTGTTTTGAGATAGGGTCTTGCTGTGTAGTTCAGGCTGACCTTGAGCTCACTATGTAGCCAGGCTGTCCTTGAACTCACGGTGATCTTCCTGCATCAGCCTCCCTAGTGCAGGATTCACAGGTGTGCACACCCAGCTTTATATATCCAGCTTTATATATACAGGGTCTTGCATTTGATGGTCACAGCATAAAATATACTCTCTTAGGAAATTGCTTAGAGTACTTCAGTGCCTCTGAAGAAAACCAATAATTTCAATAAATGTGTCTATAAAGATTGGTAAGCTTTTGTATTCCTGCAGATTCCAAAAGACTGAGTGGGACCAAAAAAAAAAAAATCAGAAATGACATTTCCAGAACATTAAATTATATTTCTAAATAAAAAATCTTTTTATGGAAATAAAATTTCAGAAGTTTTTATAGCATGCATATAGACTCATTATTTGTAGATTTCCTTAAAATCACAAATTTAGCCCTGTTAATAATTTATCCAGGTAATTAACAGTGGAAAAAAGTCAGCTTGAGGCATAATTAACATAGTGTAAAAGTCAACTTTCCTTGTATCGCATACAATTTGATGGGTCATGACAAACATACACACTTATATACATATCTCCATAATCAAAACAAAAAAAGTCTCTATCACTCCAGAAACATTCCCACGTGACTCATGGGTCGGCTCCTCCCAGCTCTCCTGGCCTCTGGCACTCGCCAACGTGACATTTCATTTCAGATGTGTCTTCTCCAGGTTGTCGCACAAGTGAAATCATGTTTTGTGTCTGCGTTTTGCACTTCGCACACTGACTTTTGGGATTCACCCACGCTGCTGGGTGTATCAGTAATGACACTTTATGGCTATATTACAATTTGCTTATTCACTCACCATGGACGTGTACTGGGTAGTTTGCAGTTATGAATAAAGTTGTGTGACTATCTGTTTACATATCCTTGTGTCTCAGCTTCTTTGGGGTACATATCTAGTAGCGAGATTTCTGGGTGTTCACTAAATGTATGTTTGTTTGTTTAGTATTTGTCTTTTTGAAACAGGGTCTCCCTATGCAGTTCAGGCTGGCCTTGAGCTCACTTTGTAGCCCAGTCTGGTCTCAAACTCAGAACAATCCTCCTGCCTCAGTGTCCTGAGTGCTGGGATTATAGGCGTGTGCCACCAAGTCTGGCTATTTTTTCTAAAATAAAAAGGTAAATTAGGCAGGCCTGGTGGTGCACACCTGTAATCCTAGTGATACAGGAAAATAAATCTCCCAACCTGACTGATATCAGACAAGTTCGTGTTCTCTAAAACCGAAGAATGAATTTTAGGAACAACGGAGGTTAAGAGCAGAATATATTTATTGAGAGAAAGAAAGCTTCTATCCAAGAGAAGGACAGAAGGGGGGCCCAAGTGGGTTACCCCGACTCTGTCTTTTTTAGGAACTTTATAGGGAAAAACCATGAGGTGGGTCCAAGGTAGGGGAAATGGACAACACTATGGTCCACCAATAAGATTACAGGCATAATTGTCCAGGTAAGACTGAGTGGACTGAGATCAAACGGGGAAGCGAGTCACGTAGCAAGTGGGCATGAATGCAGAGCTGGGCTTTTTGTGGGAGGTCAAGCCAGTGACTTTCTGGCTCTTTGAAGGTGGTTGTTACTTATTTATCAGTTTTTGATGTATGTGGCTGCACCTGGTTAGCCCCCCTTGTCTTGAGGTCTGGCCCACAGGTGTCTTATCTTTTGTGTTGGCTCCTTCTAGGGCACAGCCCTATCTGACTGCCTATAATATTTTTAACTAACTCAGCTGTCTATAACACTAGGAACTGGGAGGCTGAGGCAGGAAAATCAACAAGAGAGTTCGAGGCCAGCCTCGGCAAGGCTCCATCTATTTTTGTTAGGGGGGATACTGGGGCTCAAACTCAGGACCTTGAGGTTGCCAGGCAGGTGCTTATGCCACTGAGCTAGCCCAAGATTCTGTGTCAAAAAACCTAAAAACAAACAAAAGAAATTAGGAACTAGAGATGTTAATGAAGTTAAGTAATGGTGATCGGGAGACAAGTGGGAGAGGAAGGGGTGCGAATGGGAAGCTCAGGGAAGAGAAGGGTGGAATATGTGAATTTAGTATTTTAGAGACTGACTAGTTCTCAGTGATGGTGAGTCTGGAGGTCACCTGAAGAGCAGGGCTTGTTGGCGCACGCCTGTAATCCCAGCAACTCGGGAGACTGAGGCAGGAGGATCATTGCCAGTTCAAGACCAGCCTGGACTACAAAGTGGGCTCAAGGCCAGCCTGAACTGCACAGTGAGACCCTGTCTCAAAAAGACAAAAAAAAAAAAAAAAGACACCTGAGGTGCCATGGAGTGGAAGTCAGTCACTAGCAGGGAAGTTAAGGACCTTCAAAGACAGACAGAGGTGGCTCTGTCCAAGAGATGCAGGCTGAATTTAGGGGCTGCCAAGAAGTAAAGACCACAGGGTGGGGCCCATAACCAGGAAGTTTGTGCTGATAGCATCAAGTAATGACAAGAGGCACTAATGAAGACTGATTTTTTTTCTTTTGGTACTGGGAATTGACCTCAGGACCTTGTGCTTGTCAGGCAGGTACTGTGCCTGTTAAGCTGTCTCCCTGGCCCTAAAGACAGGTTCTTACAGGATAATGAGGCGTGCAGTCATGGTCTGGGAGTGGTGCTTGTGGGTACCGGGTCTGTGGCATGTGAGTTAGAGAATGAACTGACCCGTGGTAGCTGTGTATGGGGGGATCACAAGGTGTCTGGGTTTTTTGTGAGACAGGGTCTTGCTGTGTCACCCAGGCTGGCCTTGAACTCCAGGCAATCCTCCTGCCTCAGCCTTCCGAGCGCTCAGATCACAGGTGTGTGCTACAGTGCCCCGCCTTGGTTTCTGTGAAAGCAAGGAATTAAACAAAATTCTGCAAGCAGGGGCTACTGGAGGAATAGGAAGGGAGGCAGTTCCCAGGGCAGACTGGAAAAGCATTTGTAGGGGGCAGGAAGTGGGATAGAGAGGATGTGTGAAGGGAGGAGCAGGAATAAGAATACCGGAGAAGATAAGTCACTGGCAGGGTTTACATTCCGGATTCGCTGAGGATAACGCGAACAAAGGTATGGTCCACTCAGCTGGCGTCAAGGTTCCAAGCCGAGCTCCAGTAAATGCACCTAAACACCTAGAAACACCCCCACATTTTAGATTCAGGAGGAAACAAAACAGACCAGCCCACCTGGGAATGGAATGCTGGTGGAGATAGGCAGTAAAGAAGTAAATAATTAGCCCCAGCAGGATGGTGCAGGTCTGTAACCTCAGCACCAGGGAGGCTGAGGTGGGAGGATCCCTGGTGTTCAAAGCCAGCCTGCCTAGCTCAAGGGCAACTACATGTGAAACTGTCTCAAACAACAAAACAACACAACTCAGAAACAAAGAAGTTAATGACCTTGCAGGGCGAGGTGACACACACCTGTAATCCCAGGACTGGCAAGGCTGAGGCAGGAGGATCATTGTGAGTTCCAGACCAGCCTGGGCTACAAAGTGAGCTCAAGGTCACCTTGAACTGCATAGCAAGGCCCTGTCTCAAAAAGGAAAAAAAAAAAAAAAAGTAAATGACCTCACAGTGATAACCACTGTGAAGAAAATAAAGCAGGGTGTACTCAACAAATAACTTCATCAGGAGAAACTATACAGCAGAAGACCAAGCAGTGATGGCCAGAAGTGTTCTACTTAGGCTGGTCGGAGAAAACATTGCTGAAAAGGCAACTCCCTTCCCTTGCCTTTTTTTTTGTCTTTCTGAGACAGGGTCTCACTGAGCAGCCCAGGCTGGCCTCACACTCCCAATAATCTGCCTCAGCCTCCCAAGTGCTTGAATTACAGTCGTGTGCCACCAGATTGTGCAGATTTCCAATCCAAACATACAAAAAAGTTTAAAGACTTACAATGAACACTTCTGTTCGCACCTACCAGAGCGTCCACCTAACATTTTGTTTAAATTGCGTGAACAAAGGCCTGAATAATGTGGTGTGAACCATGTAGGGGAAGAGTCCTGAGCTGGGTTTGGAGATTTGGAAGCAGGAATGACCCAGGAAAGTCAAGGAGTTGTCCAAAGGCGAGGGAAACTGGACTGAACAGGGCTGTGGTGGTGACAGAGGCTGAGAACAGGCTGTGTCAGACAGCTTCTGTCATCTCTGTGGGGACTCTGGTTTGCTCTCAGGTGTGAGAGGAAGCGGAAGAATTAAGGGAACCTCACAAATGCACTCACTGGATAGTGAGCAACCTGTGCGGCAGGTGGGCAGGAACAGAAACAGATGTGGAAAAGGCTGCTGTGCTTGCCCCAGTGTTGTGAAGGGGCTGGGAGTGTTCCAGTCACAGCGCAGCTGTCTGCAGTTGTGGAGCCGACAGAACTCACCGGGACAAGAGTGGCCTGGGAAGGAGGCACGGGACACACAGCTGCCCTGTCCAGGTTACCTCTAGAGCCTGTGCAGGCTGAGCCAGCTCCAAGTGTCAGAGCTTGGTGTGAGGCGCTGGGATCCTGCAAAGGCTGGTAAGAGGTCCAGATGGCATCAGCAAAGAAATTCTAGTCCTCAAGTTAACAGATTAACAACCCAGAGCGCAGGGGTGTGTGAGTCATCTTGTGTAGGAAAATTCAGTGTTCTTAACTCTCCTAAGCCTCTTGTTGTAAAGAAAAGTTCTTAGACTCAGCTCTTCTAAGACAGCTGAGCAGTAGTGACCTCACTTCCAAGGTTAAATAAATCTGATAACAATAAATGCACACATGTGTATCTGTGTCTGTGATGTGACCACAGTTGTTATATTCCTGTTATCAAATTTCATGCCCACATCTGGTTATCTCACACCTAGAATTTGTGTCATTAGCAGTTAGTGTTTTCCCTCCTTGAACACTTCTCCTTTCTATGAGGAGACGCTTCAAACTCCCCCAGGTGTTGCAAAATACATGAACAGCTGTAGATGGTAGTGCCCTCCTGCGCCTGGGTGCTCTGCGCTGGAATTGCCCTGGCCCACCTGCACCTGTCCTCCGATCTCATCCTGCCTCCTCTGCACCCTCCCCAGACTACTTCTACGACATCAACTTTTTAAGCTCCCATGCAATTTAAAAACTCAGTCTATCTTGAAGTGATTTTTTTTTTTTTGTAGAATACAGGGCTGGGACTACAGCTCAGGGGAATTGTGCCTGCCTGGCAAGCATGAGGTCCTGAGTTCAATTCCTGGTACCAAAAAAAAAGTAATCTCTTTTTTGTAGAAGACAATATAATTACTTACAGAATCTGATATTTTAAAAGTTACAAAGGCCCAGTTTTGTAATTATTAGATTCACCTGACATAAAATAACTCTTTCTGATTGCTCTGAAAGGTCCTCAAAGCTCACTCAATTTCTGCATAAATTGGCCCTGATCAGTAACCAGTTTGTAGACTACATTCTGAGCAGGAAGCACTCCACATCTCAAAGGTCTCATTATCTGTTAAACCAAATATAAACTTCTCACCATTGGTATCTAAACCCTAACAGATAAATCTGATCTATCTTCTTTGTGTGTGTGTGTGTGTGTGTGTGTGTGTGTGTGTGTGTGTGTGCGCATTTCTTTTTGAGACAGGGTCTTGCTATGCAGTTCAGGCTGGTGTTGAACTCACTTTGTAGCCTATGCTGGTCTCGAACTCACAACAATCCTCCTGTCCCAGCCTCCGGACTGCAGGGATTACAGGCCTGTGCCACCATACCTGGCTCTTAACTATCTCTAAGAGGCAAACTCTTACCTTCTCCCCCACACAAGCACTGTATTTAACCTACTGTCCCCTCTCTGTTTACCCACAAAGATTCAAAATACATCTCATTCATGTTTTATCACAAGAAAATACTTATTTTTGTTTAGGAAGACTTCCTAGACAACCTTACCTAATGGTTACCCCACTGGTACTTTCTGTATTTATTAGTACAGATTTACATGTGTATTGTTTCCTTTAGTAGACATAAATCAGTTCACTGTGAAGCTTGATTTTTGCCCTAAATATTAAAGTGTATGAAAATAGAAACACAGATACCTGCCAGGCATGGTGGTGCACACCTGTAATCCCAGCACTTGGGAGGCTGATGCAGAAGGATTGTTCACAGTTCGAGACCAGCCTGAGCTACAAAGTGAGCCCAAGGCCAACCCGAACTGCATAGTGAGATTTTGTCTCAAAAAGACCAAAAGAAAAAAGAAACACAGATACCTAAACAGTAAAGTCTGTAAATAGGGCCTGAAGTATACCTAAGACTTTATGTGTCTGTGGAGACAAAGCAATGGTCTAGAAAAACAGTCTCTCCCTGTGGGAGCCCCACACTCAACACCCTTTCCTCCCATGCCCTGCTTTCTCTTATCTTCCTACCAGGCCTCTATCCGTTAACTCTGGACCCTAAAACAGCTCACCCAAACCTAGTGCTCTCCAAGGACCGGACCAGCGTGTGCCACAGCGACGTGAAGCAGCCCATGCCCAATGACCCAGAGAGGTTCGACTCCAGCGTGGCGGTGCTGGCCTCCAAAGGCTTCACATCTGGAAAGTGGTACTGGGAAGTGGAAGTAGCAAGGAAGACCAAGTGGACGGTCGGTTTGGCCAAGGAGTCCATCATCCGGAAGGGAAACTGTCCGCTGACTCCCGAGCAGGGGTTCTGGCTCCTGAGACTCAGGAACCAAACGGACCTAAAGGCTCTGGATTTGCCTTCTTGCAGTGTGCCGCTGCCATACAACCTCACCAAGGTGGGTGTCTACCTGGACTACGAGGGGGGGCAGGTGTCCTTCTACAATGCGAATATCATGAGCCACATTTACACCTTCTACGGCACCTTCATGGAGAGACTTTATCCCTACTTCTGCCCCTGCCTCAACGATGGCGGGGAGAACAAAGAGCCACTGCGGATCCTACACCCACAGTGAGAGTTCATCCTGTTGTGTACATTCAGAGTGTTAAAATTAAAGAAGTACTGGAATCGTTTCCCAGTCTCCATGGGTTATCGATGCGCAGGGAACTTCCGAATACCAGGATTCATACATGGAATTCCACTCGCAGCGTCCTCTGCGGATTTCACGGGAGCCCTGTCAGGAGAGACAGGCCACTGTTACCTAAGCCAACTTGAGTTTGGGGTGCATGGAAGACCTTTCCTTTCTTTTTTTGTCTTTCTGAGACAGGGTCTTGCTATGCAGGTCAGGCTGGCCTTGAGCTCACTTTGTAGCCCAGGCTGATCTCGAACTCAAGGATCCTCCTGCCTCAGCTTCCTGAGTGCTGGCATTTGCAGGCATGCACCACCACGTCCAGTCCTTTTTATTTTTTTTTGTGGTACTACTGGTAATCAAACTCAGGCCCTTGCACTTGCCAGGCAGGCTCTGTGCCACTGAACTATATCCCCAGCCCTATGTAATTATCTTTTGATATCAATTTTCTTCTCCCTCATTTTCTAGAACTTGTTACTGTAATTTTTAAAAACTTGGTGCAGCTGGGTGTGGTGGTACATACCTGTAATTCCAGCACTTGGGAGACTGAGGCAGTAGGACTGCTCTGAGTTCCAGGCCAGCCTGGGCTATCTAGTGAGTTCAAGGCCAGTCTGAAACACAGAAAGAGATCCTGTCTCAGGAAAAAATGAAACAAAACAACAAAAAACTTGGTGCAGAGACTTCAAGAAAAAAGTAGGAGATGGTCTGAACTATATTATAATCTTGTTTTGAATTCTCTCAAGATACCTTTTAGTTTAGAAAATCCAACTTGACTCTTTTTCTTCCTTTCTCGGTCCCCTTTCCTTGCTTCATCTATCTATGAGGGGCACATGTTCTTCCATATTCAAGTATTACAGGGCTGTCCCACCACTCCTGACTAAACTGCCACTCACTTCTAAGGTATGACCAACATAGAGGAAAGTTATCTGAGAATCCAATTACAAGATATAAGTGACAGGTGGAACACATTAGCCCTAGGACACAGTGGGTGCACATTAGGGTCAACTTCAGATGCCCGGAATCCCCAAGACCAATTAGAAAAACCCGGTGGCAGGCAGAACAGAAGCACAGTAGTGTCTAGAAGCTCCCGGGTGATTCTAGTGTGTAGCTGGGCAGAAAACCACTGAGCTAAAGGAACAGGGCTTTTTTTTGGAACAGGGCTTTCTTCTTTTTTGAGACAGGGTCTCGCTATACGGTTCAGCCTGGCCTTGAGCCCAGGCTGGTCTCAAACTCCCAAGGATCCTCATACCTCAGCCTCCCGAGTGCTGGGATTACAGGCGTGTGGCCCAAACACCCAGCAGAAACAGGGATTTTTTAAAGAAATCTTTTTATTTTAAAAAGAATCAAAACTTAGGGTTGGGAGTGTAGCTCAGCAGTAGAGTGCATGCATGCTCTGGGTTTAATCCCCAGTACCACACAAGAAAAAGAGAAACAGAGAAGAAAAATTTAAACTTACAAGAGCCCTATATTTGTATGGCTACCCACCCACTGTTACTTTCTAATTATTAACACTGTACCACATGTTTTTGGTCTCCATCCTTTGGGTGTATAATTATTATTCTTATTCTCACTGAACCACTTTAGATTAAGTTACAAGTGTTATAATCCATATTCTTAAATATATTATCAAGTATCTCTTAAGAACCAGGTATTCCCTTACATAACCAGAGAAATAAATTATCAAATTAGCCAGGCATGGTAGCACATGCCTATAATCCCAGCACTTGGGAGGCTGAGGCAGGAGGATCATTGCAAGTTTGAGACCAGCCTGGGCCACAAAGTGAGCTGAAGGCAGCTTGAACTGTATAGTGAGACCCAGTCTGAAAAAGACCAAAAAGACAAGAAAAAAAAAAGACACATATACAAAAAGAATGTTTTCATGAGTAGCATGGTATAAACTAGAAATTAGTAAATTTTACATCTACAATGAGAAACTTTACAGGATATAAATTATACCACAATAAAACTATTGAGTTCTATTTAAAGGCACTGTTCAAATTATTCAATCAGAATAACCAGTTACCTGGGAAAATAAATGTGAGTGATCTATGTTAAGACACATGCTGGAGGCTGAATTACAGTAAACACCTACAGAGAATGCACCTAAATACGTGGACATCTGTGCTGTCATTATGCCCCTGATTGTGTGGATAAAGCATTTCTTTTCTTTTTTGGTACTGGGAATCGAACTCAGAACCTCACAGTGGCCAGGCAGGCATGCCACTGAGCTGTATCACCAGCCAGCATTTTTTTCTTTCTTTTCGTTTTTTAAAAAAGAGTACTAAAGACTGAACCTAGGGCTTACACATTCAACTATAGCCCCAGCTTCTTTTTGTATATTTTATTTTGAGACAGGGTTTTGCTAAGTCTTTAAATTGCCCTGGCTGGGCTCAAAGTTACAATTCTCCACCTCCCAGGGTGGAGCAGCACCTCCCAGAATATAGCTGAAGACATAAACCCCTCTACTGAGTATTACCTTAGTTACTTTTCTGGTGGCGGAGACAAAATATCCGACACCCAAAGTTCAAGGAGGGGGGGCTGGGGATATAGCTCAGTGGAATAAGCGTCTGCCTAGCAAGCGCAGGGTCCTGAGTTCGATCCCCAGTACTGCCAAAAAAAAAAAAGTGATAAATTTAAACAGTTGTTTCCATCCCCAAGATAAAAGTTTGCCTTTAGTTCAAAGTTCAAGGAGGGAAGGTTTATTTTGGCCCACAGTGTATAGAGGCTGTGCTCACAATCAGTGAACTCCAAAGCAGGGCAGCATGGCAGAGGGCTATCACAGAAGAGAAAGTTTGCAGTGAGGCAGGGCAGGTAGAAGGCGGTGGCGGCGGCAGCAAGCCTGTCTTTTTCCTGTTCCTTTCTATTCCATCCGGGCTACACACCTGTTAGTTGGTGCCACCTCGTTCAGTAGGACTTCCACTATCCACACCCTGATCCCGGTATGACCCCCCAACCCTCATTCACAAATCTTAGATCAGGCCAGTTCTTAAAAGCCCCACTTAGGAGTGCATGAGGCTTTGGGGGGACATCTAGATACAAGCTACAACAAGTATGAAGTTTAAAGCACCAATAAGTGACTTACTTGCTGGAAACAGACCCCAAATGGTAATCAAAATATGCATAATATGTTTGTTATTTGTGCTGCAGGCATCTTAGCGCACAATGTGACTTGTGTGTTCACTATAATTTTGGTAATTTGGTTAAGAGATGACTAATGTAGCCATATTTACATATCTTTTCTGCCATGATTAATATTTGTGCCTTGTTTTAAAAAATCTTCTCCTAGACAGATGTGGTGGTGCATGCCTATAATCCCAGCACTTGGGAGGCTGAGGCAGGAGGACCACCATGAATTTGAGGCCAGCCTGGGCTCCACAGTGAGTTCAAGACCAGCTTGAATTACACAGTAAGACCCTATCTTGAAAAGAAATTTTTTTTCTTACTCTGAGGCCAGAAAGATATTCTGTGCTCTACATGTTTTAAGGTTTTGCTTTTCATATTTTTTAAATCCTTAGTAATTCAGTCAACTATACAGTAATGACAAGTGTACATGTACATATATTTAACAACATAACTTCAAAATATATAAGAAAAAAATTAATAGACATACAAGAAGAAATAAATCCATACAGTATAAAATGTCTACATGGCGTTCTCAGTAATAGATGGAGAATCACACAACATATTTAACCATATGATTAACAAGTCCAAAGAGCATCTGTGTAACAGTGTATTAGAAACCCCAGAACATACAAAGGCTTCTCAACACTCTTTTTAAACATATGTAGGACACTGACAAAAAATTGACCAGTTATAAACAAAAATGTCAAATTCTAAAGGATTCTAACCAGACATTAACATTTAAACAAGGAATGAAGAGCACTTCCGGGAAGATGGCGACCGGGTAGGCAGCAGAGAGAGAACCTCCCAGAGGATTACCACCCAAACAATGAAATATAGCAATATGAAGACAGAAATGAGGACTTCCGGGAAGAAGACGACCAGCCGAGATAGCGAGTGCGGAGGGAAGAAAGGCTTCAGCTCCTGAACCTGACAGAGAACGCGCTACTGGGACAAACTGGGCCAAACTGGACAGCACTCCGGGATCCCACTCAGAACCCCACCCCCGCAGCCAACGCTGCATGAACTGGAGCAACAGTGACCGGCCAGCGGGATTTCTGAGTCGGGGAAAAGCTCCATCCAGGGAAAAACACCTGAACGGCACTCCTGTCTGCACGATCACAGGGTGAGTTAAGTGCGCGCTCTAACCGGTTTTTCCTGAATCGGGAA